>PYXC01001802.1:2572500-2583186 GCA_015244755.2 Tenualosa ilisha | reverse complement strand
AGTAAACAGAAGCGCTGAGAACAAAAGAACAAAAGAAAGCCAAGTAAGCACATACAGTATAGTGCATATAGGTCTGATTAGGTATCTGTTTACTGTCACCCAACCTCTGCCTCTGCCCATGTTTGTACAGTGCTGATAAACTTGAAGCAGCGATGATCGAATTGTTCCCAACCGATAGGACATTCTACAGCCTTTGAGTGAACTAGATTTCAAAACAGAACAGGTGAAATGGCTCTTTTGTTCCTTATTTGATGTGAGAACTATGTTCATGAACTGTTTCATGATGAATCAGGACCTTATTGCTAACAAAGTGTGTGGAGCAGCTACATTGGCGCTTACCCTGAACAGTGGGAAAAACATCTGCGCTGTTCCCTGATTGGATAATGAGTTCTGCAATTACAACCACAGTTCAGATTAAAGTACACTAGGCATGCTAGAATCAGTACTGTAGTGTGATGGAGCCAATTTCTAATTCAATAGTTGGATGCTTTACAAATAGTAAACACTAGTGGAGATAGACTAATAAAATAATTTCCTATTTCAAATACATTTTCAACATAATTAATATATTAATATTGTTTTTACCTGACGCTGAACTCATGACGCACAGAGAGAGCAGTGAAATAGAGATCACAGTGTGCATGGTGCTGAGTCTGGTGACGTACTTAGAGTGAGTCCCCTTGTGTTGGGTTGCTGTTTTGCTTGCTGGAGCTGAGTGTCATTTATATGGTGGTTTGTGGACTGGACTGGTCTGATGACATCTAATATCTCACACAAACTGCCTGTGATTTGATAACACTATCTCAAGATTTTGAAATGTTACTAGATATTTCTAAATGATATACTTGTTTTTTATGGTCTGGCTTGTGTATTGAGGTAAATCTTGTTTTTTTTTATACTTGTACATTGGAAACTTATTGGATCTTATCATGAGTGCAGAGTGTAGAGATAATATGTAATTGATATGTGATGCACATAGAAAAACATTAATTCACGTTTTGAAGTAATAATTAACTGTCACAACTCTTATACTTTTTAGTCACATACAAAAAAAATTACAGTTTAAGGTAGAAGGCGCATATTTATTTGTATTTAAGGCTGAAGTTGAAAGTTTAAAAGTTTATTCATATTACAGCCCAGTGAATTTATTTGCATTTGTTTTAAGAGGAAAACTGTGAGCAAGAGAATTATAGTCCTAGTGCTACAGGGCTGTTTATAGTGATGGGTTTATGTGCTTTTTCTCAGTCTGACACTTGTGCACCTGCCCTTCATGCACCTTACCCCTCTGTGTCTTACACCAAGTCTTTTTATGTATTTGACTACAAAAGGTTTTCAAGTCCTTGTGTGATAAACATATCAGGCTATCATGGATAGCCTATGTGTGAAAAAATGCTAAATGTGGCTGTCCTTACCCTCTGATGTCTTCCAGAAAAGAGAGAATATGTGATGGGAAACACAAGGGAAGGTGCAGTACAGAGAGAAGAGAGGAACACAGCTACTGGTTGATCAGTATTGTTGAATTTTGATACAGATGTTGGCAATTTATAATCCTGGTTTTATTTCTTTTCCTGTTAGTGCATTTGGACTTCTACTGGCTTCTATGAAACTTGATGTGTGCGCACGTGCGCACGTGCTTTCTGAAGGCTATGTGAGGTTTATGGCTATGGGTTTTTGGCAGACGCAGTTATTCCAAAGGTTATTTACTTGTGTCATCCGTGTGTGTGGAGTGAGTCCTATTCACCAGCAGGTGGCGATAAAGCAGAGAGGGCCTAAATAATGACAATATCAGGCCAGCAATAGGGTCAAACTCATCACTAATAGAGGGTCTATAAACGCAAAGCCAGTTAAATCTGAGTAGAGAAGCCAAAATTTTTCAGGTAAGGAAGAGATAAAAATATCTAATAGTAATCACTAAATTACGCCCTTATTCCATGTGACCTATAGATTGTTAGCATACACACAAATGACACGGGCATAATATCATACTAGTGTTTATATCAATGTATTTTATTCTACTTACAATAAACCAGAATATATCAGTCCCTTATTTGTACAAAAATACCCGAGAGTGAGAATAGTGATTGGGAAAACCAGTCAGCCATTTACCAAACCAAGCAAAGCGCGCTCAACACAGGAGTTGAATTTGAGGAAAAAATAAAAATAAAAACAAAAACAAACGGATCGTTTAGTATTCCCTGATACACCATGTTTTTTTTCTCCATGTTCCTTTTTATTAGTATTTTTCTTCTTTCCTAAGGAGTCAAAAGCTGGTTTCTAGTGTAAGTAAACCACAGCGGGTGAGGGGTGCCGTCTCTGCGGGCTCTGTGGGCTCTGTGGAGCGGTGCAGACTCTGAAAGGACACACCTGCAGCACGTCCATGGTAGTGGAGATGGTGATGAGGGGAATGGGTGGAGGACAGGACAGAAGAAAGGTGACAATGTGCTGTATGCTCTGCTCTTCTCTAGGTTATGGACAGCTATTGCACTAATGGCACCTGTGAATCTAGTCTGGTTTGGCCTGGAATCTCCCGCACACATCAGACAAAGGAACCCTAATCTGACCAGGACCCCTCACACCCCCCCACCCCCACCCCCTCTTCTGGAAAGTCTTGCCAAAGGTGGCATGCAGGCCAGGGGCCTCAGTCACCTCCTTGTGTGCATGCACTGAGAGGCTGGGGATTCGAGACCAGCACATTGCTTTTAAGACACTTTGAGTTAAGTGCGGGTCCTGGAAAGCGAGTCTGATCAGAAGACCAGCGTCTAACAGGCCCTCTCAGAACCCTGAGCAGCTGAATTACATTCATGTCACAGACAGCAGAGCCCCCTGACCACAACCCTTGGGGGCCCCCAATGCCTACAGGTTCTTCTCTCTGAACCCAGTCTGAGCAGCTCCGTCCAACTGTCTTCCAGCCTACTTGTTTGGAGTAGTATACTAAGAGATGTTCTGAGTAGTATACTCCTATGTGACCACATCCATGATGCGCCCCTAGTGATGTAATGTTATTATTAGTGTGTTCCTGAGGCTAGAATGATCTGGGCTTTGGAGGGGAAGATAACCTCTATGATGTGCATGAGGGCCTGCCCAAGAAGACCTGAAAGCAGTGTGACCCCTCAGGACCTGGTCAAAACTGTCTCCACATTAACATCTTCAACACAAGTGCGCAAATGTAGTAGTAGTAGTAGTGTGTGTGTGTGTGTGTGTGTGTAAGTGTGCGTGTGCGTGTGACTGGAGGGAGTTAAGCACAGGGCAGAGAGCTTCAAGGCTTGACTGGATTTCAGCTTAGAGTTCTGGCCACATCACAATCTGGTTCATGATGTCTTAAAAAAAGATACCGTCGAGCTTATAAAGTCAGACTTTTTCTCATGAAGTGATCCCATGAATCTGATACAGAGGCATGCTGTTAGTCCAGTTTCAGAGGCTAAAAATAAGCTTAATTTAATACTGTAATATACTCTTAAAAAAAAAGTAAATTTGTGACATACAAACGAACAGATAACTCAATATGCACACTGGATCAGAGCACTGGAGAAAACAAGAATCTGCACAGAAAAATCAATCAATCAATCAATCAATCAATCAATCAACCAATCAATCAGTCAGTCAAATCAATCATCAACTGCTGTGGGGGTTCCCACTCTTACATAGTGATCGGCCATCTAAAATACAGTGTTAGATCTACATCTTTTTTTTCCATAGCTTCACATACTTAAAGATATAGTCGTATGGATGGGTTTTAGTGAGTGCAGGTTGCAACACTGCAGAGAAGCAGGAGACAGCTCTTACCAAACAGGAGGCCAGAGACCACCCAGCAAACACTTGCGCACAAAGACAGCCTCTCTCTCTCCCTCACTCGCTCGCTCACTCACTCACTTTCAAGGCTACTTTACTGTGTACATCCCTCCTCCCTCCCTCCCTCCCTCCCCTTCAGTCCATCCCTCACTATCTTTCTCTTGCACCGGTTCTCATGTCATCCCCCTCTCCATCTTCACTCTCCCCGTCCCTCACTCTGTGATATGCTGGAGTTGAGTTGAGCTGGTGTGAGTCAAGTATATACTGCAGTATTGTGTTGAAGGGGTAAAGTGTCTGTGAATATCTGTGTGTGTGTGTGTGTGTGTGTGTTTGGTAGTGGGGCTGGCGTTAAGGGCACTCACAGTTTCACCACCCAATTCTCCCACACTCTCACCCCTCACACAGCACAGACGGCTGGCGTGGCTTACGTACAAGTGCTCTCTGCCCAAAATCCTCTGCAAAGGTGCTGCAGTGCAGACCCTGTGCAAACCCCCCCACCCCCCACCTCCAACCACCACCCCCACCACCACCGCCCCTTCCCACATGTAGAGTTGATATGTCTGGGGCACCAGGGGGGATCAGGGATGTGGTGGTGGTGGTGATGATGATGATGGTGATGATGATGATGCGTAGCCATCTGTCCCATGTTATATGGACCTCACCCAGCTACTAGCACCAAAGGTGACTGAGGCACCCAGCTCGCCCTCACCCCCACCCCCCTCCCCCAACCCTACCCATCCTTTGCTCTAAAGCCTGTCTTATTTCAGCCTAATCCCAGACAACAGTTATTTCAGCCTAATCCCAGACAACGGGTTCCCCTTCTCCCTGCCCACCGCCGCCCTGATGTTTCTCTCGTCTCTTCCCAGGATCGCTAAAAAACGGAGAGCCGATGCCGGACGGCGCTCTTGGCATCTCTCTCTCCGGAGGGGCCTCGGTGGATTGTTCGCAGAGTTAGCCTGCCAGGATCCTGTCGAGAGTGCTTGCCTACGCACACCAGGAGGGGAGAGAGAAGCCGAACGGAGGAGGAGGAGGAGGAGGAGGAGGAGGAGGAGGAGCAACAACGAGAGCGCAGTGTTTTTTGTCGAGTGGGAAAAACCTGTTGTCATCTCAGGAGTGCAAAAAATATAGATATATTTTTATATATATATATTTTTGTATATGTATATAGTTCAGCTATGAAATGAACTGTAATAAAATAAAATTAAATGTAGTCAAGTAAAGCAACACTTTACAAGTGGAAAAAACAAAAACAAAATAACAAAGCAAAACAAAAAAACAAACGAAACAATGTGTCAAAGGTCCAGGCTGATGTTGTAGACAGACAGACAGACAGACTGCAGCAGCCCTCGATGTGGTCTTGCATTGCTCTATAGTGGGTGATGAAACAGGAAGGGAGGGGAGAGGCGTGGAGTGGAGAAGAGAGGAGAGGAGAGGAGAGGAGAGGACCTCTGGGAGGAGCAGAGTGGAGCGGGACGATCCATCACTCAGGGGGAGAGTTGAGCCCCCCCTCCCCCGACGGGCGTCAGGTGAGCAGGGAAGGGCAGAGGAGAGGATCAGAAGCTTTTTCTCTCGTCCATCACTGCTCCTTCACTTTTGTGCCCCCCCCCCAATTCCACATCCACATTCATGGAGCTTTTCGTCCAGTCCAGAAATGTGTGTGTCTGTGTCTGTGCATGTGTGTGTGTGTGTATCAGAAAGATAGGGATAGTGTGAGGGAGAGTAAAAGAGAGAGATAGAGAGAGGGAGAGGGAGAGAGGGGGAGAGAGAGAGAGTGTCCTGTCCCCTTGTTCTCAGCTTAGTGTCATCTACGGGGAGAAGACTAGCATGTGTGCAGGAACCCTCACAGATGACAGCACACGACACAGAACAGACCCAGTCGATGTTGAGCCGCATGTGGCTGTCTGTTTGTGTAGGGGGGCTGAAAGGTCAGAGAGGGGAGGTCAGAGGTTGGGGCTTGGTGATCTCCAGGGGGGGCACTGGGGAGGTGGGGGGTCATAAGGCCACCACGGTGCAGGGGTGTTTGAGTTTGCAGGGCAGCACGCCTCTGTTCAGCTGGTAGAACTCCACCAGATGGATCAGATCGCTGAATTTGGTGGCGCCGTCGTCAAGGCTGAAGAAGATTTGTCCATCCTCTTCAAACTGACAGGGAAAGACAGAGGATAGGAAAAAAACAGATTAAAGGAGTAACAGAAAGAGAGACAGAGAGAGAGAGATGGTGCTTTTTTTTTTTTTACAGAAACCCTTTTACAGCACACACAAACATGTATTCCATAAACACACACACACACACACACACATAAACATGCAAATACTTACAGGTAAGATCTGGAAATGTTTGATTTTCTGGTGATGGCACAGTGTGAGAACAAAAGCCTTTGGGTTGCTCTGACTGTCTCGTATTAGGAACAACCTAAAAAAAAAAAAAAGAAAATACAAATCACTCAATCTCAAGTGTCCCTGAATCAGTGACGGCACCTGGACGTTTATGGGTAATGTAGTTCTCCTCCTCATACCCGTCCACTTGGCCTTGCTGCATGATCATCTTGTGGGACTCCTCCCTCATGATGCGGCCATGGAACCACAGCTGGGTCCGGTGGATAACTGAGCACAGAGAAAAGAGAAACAGTTCTAAGGACGCACAGTGATATGCACAGACACAAATGAACATACTGACCACACACACACACACACACACACACACACACACACACACACTTCTGAGCAATTTATTCATTCTGTCTGTCTCACACAATGAGCCCACAATGTCTAAAAACGGTCAGTCGTAGAGAGAGATGTTTTTAGCCAAGGTGCAAAGAGTACTGCATGCATTTAGACAGACGGTGATGGACAGAACAGACAAAAGGACAGACAAAAGGCCACGGAGGCAACAGTTTGGGCTGGAGGGTCAAGAGCAGAGGGCCGAGGAGATACCTGAGCTTAGAGAGGAAGGGTGAAGGGGGCTGGGGCTTCCTAAGACATTCATTCTCTGACTCCGTTTCTGAAAACAAAGCAAGAAACACAACAAAGGGAATGAGTCCCGAATACAAAGAACAAGATGAGGGACAATTTGTCTTTCTGTTGTGCGTCAATTAGTGTGTTAAACACTGTTTATTTCTGTGCTTGGAAGTGTGTGTGTGTGTGTGTGTGTGTGTGTGTGTGTGTGTGTGCACTCACCCTCCAGCTGTGCCCCTCCTCCAAGGCAGCGCTCTGGGCCTCCACCGGGTTGTCAATTACTCTCCCCGTCCTCCCAGAGAAGTCCATGGCGACCAGAGAGTTCTCAGATACACTCCGCTGAACGGACACAGACAAACACACACACACACACACACACACACACACACACACACACAAAACACACACACACAGTGTTAGGTCAAGTCACCCAGATGATGTTAACCAACCCAACAGCCTCTGTGAACTCTGAGCCATGACTGCAGCAAGCACTTCTGAAACATCTGAGCAGAACAGTAAATACACCAGAGCCCACTGCCTGATTGGCACTGCATTACATTAGCATCACTGATGCACACTGGAGAGCTGACACTCAACACTTGAGACCACTTCTCCAGCACAGATTCACACCAATGATCAATGCCTTCCCTGCCAAGGTTCAAAGGTGAATTCTAAAATGCATAGTTCCGGTGATTGATTGAATCGTGTTCGATTCAATTGTAAGATCCCCCATATTTTATATTGCTGCACCATAAAAACAAAAGTTACAGTGGCTGTGTGTGTGCATTATTTGGCAACCATTTACCTACGCATTGTGCCTAACAACTCCACTTAGCCGTGGGAAAAGCAGCATTGCTCATAGCATCACAACTCTCATGGCTTAAAGCTTGCGTCAGCCATGCTGGATGAAACTGCACTGGTTCATGGCTTACACTTCTAACGGGATGTTTTTGTCCAACACAGCCTTGTGTCATTTGGTCCTTGGTTCAAATGCGATCGGAGGTAGCTCACCCCTCTCCACAGCATTTCCCAAGAACCACCACATAGTGTTTAGAGGGACAGGCTGCTCCCACTTTGTTTGTTCAGATTTACAGAGTCACAGAGATATTTTTTCCCCAATGTTCTCAATAAAGGAGTGCTGGTGGATCTTGAGAAGGTCCTAACTGAATGTTATAAAAACTGCTTTGCATCACCAACTCCACCTTCAATTCGCTGAAGCATTTTAATCCTGACCACTTTATACGAGTAAAATCCAGCGCAGCCAAAATTCACTTCCTACACATTGCTGTAAAGTCATTGGCCATGATGCTACAGTGAAACCACACAGAACAGCTCTAGGCATGCAAGGCATGCGTCGGCTACATCACACACATCCCACTTCTCCTCAACCCCCTTACAACACTGCCCCCCCCCCCTCTGTTTTTAAGGCAATCACAGATGAACGCTCCATTAACGCTGAAAAGAAGCCGGTTTCTGTGGCGATTGCGGCGCAAGTTAGCGCTGGGCCCGCACCACGGGCGGGAACACGCAGCACTGGAAGCCCATTACTCTTAGCCCACTGCCTAAAGCTCCCTTTGGAGAAAATGCCACCCAAAATGCACGCAGGCAGCATAACCCCTCCACTCCTCCACCCATCCGACCCGTAACTTAACACTGCCTGCCCCCAGCCATCAGTCCCTAGGCCAGCGCACCTCTTATGTGACCCAGCAGACTATACATAAGAGCTTAATCAGATTGGGAGCACTGAGAGAAGAACAGCAGCGAACAGCACAGAGGAGAGGAGAGGAGAGGAGAGAATGGAGGAAGAGAGGAGAGGAGAGGAGAGAAGAGAATGGAGGAAAAGAGGAAAAGAGGGGAGAAAAGAGAGGAGAGGAGAGGAGAGGGGGACTTACCACTGGGGCAGAGAAGGGGGCCAGTGGGGTTTTCCTCTGCTGAGGGATCTTGTAGTTCTGGTACAGCAAGATCCCGTACTGCAAATAAACACAAAGAAATACAACTTCAGAAAAGAAAGAAGTCGGAGAGGAAGTCAATCCAATCAAGTGAAAACTGTGAGTCACGGGAAGGTTAAAATGATTGAATGTGAAGGGTAGGAATAAGTACAATGTAAAATATGCTTACTAGGCCTTGGTGGCGGTGATCCAGTTTGTATAAGAAGTGCCTCAAAACATCACTCTCTAATCGATGTGTGTGTGTGGTTGTATATCACTAAGAGTGTGTGTGTGTGTGTGTGTGTGTGTGTGTGTACCTTGAGCAGTCTGAAAGCAGTCATCCAGCACGTCCTGCTCTGCTCATCTTCAGCACACAACATCCTCAGCTCCTTCACATCGCTGCGAACTTTACTGGGCTGTCAATCAAAACAAATCAATCAATCACCCACACATCTGTCATCAAATGCTCGATCTGATCAATCAATATCAATTAAAAAAAAACATCACAGACATAGGCTAACAAGTCACCTCTTATTGAGTTGAGATCAAATCAATAATCCCCAACCATTATTAATGGACTAAAATCATGACCAAGTCCCCACACCCCAGCCACAGATAGGTTAGGATCAGAGCAATGCCTAAGGGATTTCAACTTAAACAGCTAAGTCACAACTGTGGCTCTGTCTCACATGGTTACGCTCAGTGCAGTGTGCTGGAATAATCTCTACAACACACACACTTCAGTCAGTCACACACATACATTCCCATAGACCCATGTATGCAGACATGAGTACACAAAGGCTCGGAGATCAAAGCGGGAGTTGGCTCGGCCTTGCAGGCTGGCTAGAGCTGGGCATCAGTGTGCATTAGGAGCAAGTACACACACACACACACACACACACACACACACACACAGGCTGCTCGCCCACTTGCTCACATACCTTGATGCAGAACTGGTAGTCTGTGGGCGAGTTGTGCATCTTTCGGCCTGTCGTCACGCTGTACACATTGCTCTCTTCAAGATCAGACAGTAACTGCAGATGCCGGGGCTCCTGTGGTGGAGACACAAGATCGGCTCAGACATAGAAACCTTAGAGAACATAGAGAACTAGCGCTGGAGATATTACATAATTTGATATTAAATATAACTATAATCTGTGATGTTTGGTAGAAAAGTTTTTTTTTAGCATTTATTTCACCTGTTTAGCCCTTATCTGGGTTACTCTGGCATTGTTGGACATTCAGATTTTATTGTGGAGTTGATTGTGAGTCATGTGATGTACTAAGTCATTACTAACTCATTTCTAGAGTCTGGGAGTCTGCTGCTAGTGACATACGTAGCTAGCTGGACGTTGATCAGGCCCAGGAAACATTCCTGTCCCCTCAGACTACCTCTCAACACCAGTGTATGGGGGAATCCCTACCCGCCTCCCATGAGCCATTCTGATGGGCGGAACAGGCCCTCCAACCCCAAAAACTGTCCACCTGACTAGAGGGGGAAGCGTTTACAAAACTGTTCCCTGCAATGAGTGCCATGCATGCTGATGTGCGTGTCTGCCTTTGAGGGCGTGCTGGTGTAATGAGTGCATTCTGCAGAAACTGGAAACAATGTGTGTGTGTGTGTGTGTGTGTGTGTGTGTGTATGTATGTGTTTGTGTGTATGTGTATGTGTGTGTGTGTGTGTTGTGTGTGTGCATGTATGTGCTTGTGTGTATATGTGTGTGTGTGTGTGTGTGTGTGTGTGTGTGTGTGTGTATGTGTTTGTGTGTATATGTGTGTGTGTGTGTGTGTATGTGTGTGTGTGTGTGTGTGTGTGTTTGTGGGGTGGGTGGGTTGGTTGGGGATGGGGAAAAGCTTAACTCACAACCGCAACATCAGTCTGGCTCTGCCATCCCCACATTTCCTTGTGTTCCTTGTGGTGAGCGATTCATTTGGGTTAGGTGGGGCGTCGCAAACGGCCCAGACCAAAAATACGCTGGAAATGATTGGATCAGCTTACAGTATTCTCTCTTAGTGG
>PYXC01001802.1:2537500-2557500 GCA_015244755.2 Tenualosa ilisha | reverse complement strand
CGGGTGCACAGCCTGTTTGTGAGTCCGCAACAGCAGCTTCCCAATCGCCTCCTGACTCGCGGCCTCCTCCGGTACTGTCTCTGGCAACGGGTGCGCTGGAGGAGGATGTGCTGTCCACCAGGGCTTCAGAAAACTTAGATGTTGTTGATGAGTGGGAGGAGGAGCAGGCAGACAGGGTGTCATATGGCTCTGGGCCTGGCTCTCTTGATGCAGAACTCAGCTCACTGCAGGCATCTGTGGCAAGCCGTACATCTGTGGTCAAGCCGGCTGTGAAGATGGCTCTGGCGCGACTAGGAGTGGACACTGCCCCTGCCGACGTGGTTGGGCAGAGTGCCTTTTTCCGGCAGGCTTTTCCCTCCACTGCCTTCACTGTGCCTCCTTCAGCCCCCTTTGTTGAGGAGCTACAGAGATGTTGGGCAGACCCGAGACAGTTCTCCCACCTCCCCAGTGACTGCAGGGCCTTGGCAAGCATGCAGGATGCGTCCAGCTATGGCCTGGACCGCATGCCGACTATAGAACCAGCCCTTGCTGCCCTGATCCTCTCGCCGGATGAAGCATTGAGACCCGATGCACGCTGTCCCCGGCCGCAGTGTCGCCTGACCGATGATTTCATTGGCAAAAGCTATGATGCAGCAGCGCGAGCCGCCCGCATAGGCAACTCCATGTCTCATTTGATGTTGGCCATGTCACAGACCCTCCAGTCCTCTGGAGTTGACCCGTCAGTGCAAAGCCTGAGCGAAGCCTCGCTACAGGCGTTTGCTTATATGTCTAGGGAGCTTGGGAGGTTAATGTCGTCGTTGACACTTGCTAGGCGTCAGATATGGTTGGCGCAGTCACCACTCTCAGAGCCCAGTAGAAGGACCCTCCGCACCCTCCCTGTAGTCCCGGGGCAGCTGTTTGGAGTGGCAGCACAGCAAGCCTTGGAGCGCACCCTTCAAGTCAGCCAAGCCAGGCAGCAGTTTGCGAGCCTGCGTCGTGCATCACTGCGATCACGCAGACCGGTTGCGACCACTACTGCTGTCCCACCAGCACCAAGACCCCTTGCACAGGCAAGAGCACCCTTGCCGGAGAGGTTTCGCCAGCCTACTGGCAGTCGGCCCTTTCGTCAGCCACAGCGGGACACCGCACAAGGCTATCGTCCCCCCAGGGGCCGAAAGGGGAGAGGGGGCAGACAGTGACTGTCCCATCCCGGCGGTCGGACGCTTCACCAGCCAACAGCTCGACAGCTGGGTAGCGCTGACATCAGACACTTGGGTGATTTCCGCTCTGTCACACGGCTACAATCTCCAGTTCAGGTGCCGACCGCCGAGGTTTTGTGGGGTCAAGATGACCACTGTTTCAGACCCAGCCAAAGCCTTGTCCCTACGCCAAGAAGTCTTGGCCCTCTTGGAAAAAGGGGCCATCGAACTATTAGATCCACTTTCACAAGACAGTGGATTTTACTCCATATATTTCGTCATTCCAAAGAGAGGGGGTGGGCTTCGCCCCATACTGGATCTCAGACCTTTGAACAAACACCTCAAGGTCCTCAAATTCCGCATGCTCCGTACAACCGACGTCCTGCAAGGCGTCAGACAAGGCGACTGGTTCACAACCATAGATCTGAAGGATGCATACTTCCACATTCCCATCGCTCCTCATCATCGACAGTTCCTCCGCTTTGCTTTCGAGGGGAGGGCTTACCAGTTCCGGGCCTTGCCATTTGGTATTTCCCTGGCCCCCGAATTTTCACAAGGTTCGTTGCGGCGGCACTTTCGCCACTCCAGTGCAGAGGTATGCGCATCTTTCCATACCTCGACGATTGGCTCATATGCTCAAGGTCGAGAGTGGATGCGCTCAGCGATCTAACTCTGCTGCTCGAGCGCGTCTCCAGGCTCGGACTCATGGTGAATTACGCCAAGAGCTCACTTACACCCTGCCAGAGGACCGTGTACATCGGCATCCAGCTGGACTCTCTGCTGATGAGGGCAGCCCTGTCACAGCGTCGAGTGGACGACATTGTCCAACTCTTACAACAGTTCAGGAGGGCCGCACTCTGCCACTCAGATCTTTCCAGACGCTGCTGGGCACACTCACAGCAGCTTCCGCGGTGGTTCCTTTGGGCCTCCTCACATTGCGACCTCTCCAGATCTGGATGAACAACCTTGGGTTACATCCGCAGCACCACAGGCACAGGCCGGTCAGGGTCACTGCCGGTTGCCTGAGTTGCCTATGTCCTTGGAGAAGGCGTTCACGCCTGACTCGGGGGTCCCGATGGGTTCCATTCCCTCTCGCAGAGAGGTTCTGACGACCGACGCGTCCTTAGCCGGCTGGGGTGCAGTCTGGCAATGCAGGACTGCCCGAGGTTCATGGACTGTACAACACAAAGACAGCACATAAATGTGCTAGAGCTGAGGGCTGTTGTTTACGCCCTACGACATTTCCTACCT
This sequence comes from Tenualosa ilisha, assembly GCA_015244755.2. Classification (NCBI taxonomy): domain Eukaryota; kingdom Metazoa; phylum Chordata; class Actinopteri; order Clupeiformes; family Clupeidae; genus Tenualosa; species Tenualosa ilisha. Next base: position 2,555,071 of record PYXC01001802.1, on the reverse strand, counting down.
GTGCTGGCCGGGAGGCACGTCCTTATAAGAACCGACAACACCTCGGTGGTTTATCATATAAATCACCAGGGCAGTACCAGGTCCTTACCCTCGCTGAGACTGACCCAACGTCTGCTGTTGTGGGCCTACCCTCGGCTGTTGAGCCTGAGGGCCATACATTTGCCAGGCATCAGGAACACCGCTGCAGACTTTCTCTCACGGCAACGCCCCCATCCCACAGAGTGGAGACTGCATCCAGAGGTGGTGCAGACCATCTGGCACTGCTACGGCAGAGCAGAGGTGGACCTTTTCGCCTCTCGGGCCACAACACACTGTCCCCTGTGGTTTTCACTGGGGGAGTCGACGAGCCCGTTGGGCCAGGATGCACTGGCACACGAGTGGCCACGGCAGCTCCTCTATGCCTTCCCACCACTCCCGCTCATATTACCCACTTTGGATCCTCAGGGAGGGTCACCGGGTACTTCTGGTAGCCCCCAAATGGCCCGGGAGAGTTTGGTTCCCCATACTCATCGGGCTACTGGAGGGCGAGCCACGCTGCCTCCCTGTGCGGGCAGATCTCCTCTCGCAGCTGGGAGGCCAAATCTGGCACCCGGACCCAGGTCGTCTACAACTCTGGGTATGGCCTCTGAGGGGCCTGAGCCCCTGTTAGGAGCATGCACTCCTGCAGTGGTACGGACAGTCCAATGCTCCCGCGCACCCTCCACCAACGCGCTTTACGCTAATCGATGGAAACTTTTTGTCAGCTGGTGTCAAGCCCGCCACCAGGAGCCTACACGCTGCTCCGTGCCAGTTATTCTCGACTTCTTACAATCACGTCTTGACGACGGCCTTGCGCCTTCCACCATCAAGGTGTATATAGCTGCAATATCAGCTATGCATAACCGAATAGACGGAGTCACTGTGGGCTCCCACACTCTAGTGAGTCGCTTTCTTAGAGGGGCTCAACGACTGAGACCCCCTCAACGGAGTCTGAGAGTTTCTTGGGACTTGCCCCTTGTTCTGCAGGTGCTGTGTAAGCCTCCATTCGAACCTCTTGGGGGATCAGAACTAAAGTGGCTATCGATGAAAACAGCCTTTCTACTGGCCATGGCATCGGCTAAGAGAGCGGGTGAACTGCACGCCCTGTCTATCAGCCAGGAGTGCCTACACTGGAGCCCAGATGGCACAGGAGTGACTTTATGGCCTAACCCTTCATTCCTGCCAAAGACGTTTTCCGCGTCTTATGTAAATCAACCCTCAGCCTGGTAGCCTTTACACCTCCAACTGAGGAGGGCGAACTGACCCAAGGTGAGAATCTACTGTGCCCAGTCCGGGCATTGAAGACATACATCCAGATGACTGCTGGGTTCCGGCAGTCAGATTCACTCTTTGTCTGTCACACAGGACATAGACAGGGCCATGCCTTATCGAAGCAGCGATTGTCAAACTGGATTGTGGAGACCATCTGCTATGCCTACACTAGCACTGGTCGTCCAGTCCCCCCTCGCATCCGGGGCCACTCTACTCGGGGTGTGGCGACATCCTGGGCAGCCTTGCGGGGCGTCCCACTTTCCGACATCTGTGCTGCAGCATCATGGGTCTCGACTTGCACATTTGCAAGATTTTACAGGCTTAACGTGGCCACTTGTAACCCTCTGGCCACTGCCATCCTTTCGAGCCACTCATAGGGTTGGTAGGTCTTCCTCGTGACCCTGTTGGTATATGTCATCCAGGTGCTGAAAGCACCGCCTCTGGCGGTCAGTAGAAATGAAATAGAACGATGGTTACGCATGTAACCGCGGTTCTATGAATTTCGGATGACCGCCAGAGCTTGGCTGTCACTCGGAATGCGGACGAGAAGACTGCTAAGAGACCACTTCCGGGGCGAGCGTACCTTAAGTACCATAGCGGGTGTACGTCACCCCTGTCGCAAGCGACTTTGTTGGTATAAACACTCGAACGACATGTGCATGTGATGAACATCCAGGTGCTGAAAGCACCGCCTCTGGCGGTCATCCGAAATTCATAGAACCGCGGTTACATGCGTAACCATCGATTTCAGGACAAGACACAAAAGAGAGACAGCAGAAAGCTTTCAGTGCAACTTCATGCTGTGACAAGTTCAGCTAAGAACAGCCCAAATCCCTCCTGAGTACAGAGCTCAAGACAAGCAGAACTCTCTCTCTCTCACACACACACACACACACACACACAGACACACATATATGTATATATACACAAATCTTGCACACAAAAATTCACAGAAAGAAATGTAAGCCAAACACAGACCAACACATAAACACTGTGCTCGTGTGCACGCACACACACACACACACACACACACACACACACACACACAGAATGGTGGTGTACAGAGTGGAGCAGAATCCTACACAGGATTTGAACTGGAAAAGTCTGCGCTTCTTCATCAGTAGACAGCCCTGTCTGCACCAATCAGACGAGACACACTGATTACCAACCCAGACGGCACAAATTCAATTTCATCCCACTTACCCCACACACACACGCACACTTAACACTAGGAAAGCTCAGAACAGAATTTACTGAACTTTAAACAACCCTTTTCCTGAGTTACATCACTACAATACACACACACACACACACGTATATGAACATAGGACAATACAATAATCAAAAAATCAGGACATAACTCTAAATGACTAGTGAAAGACAAACACTATGGGGTGTGTGTCTTTTGGGGGAAGTTAGCAGAAAGAGCTCTGGTCTGACAGTGAGACTCCAGAAACATTGGAATGATGGGGGGGGGGGGGATATCTGAAATGCCAGCATGCACAGCTGGAGACACACACACACACACACACTCACTCACACACACGGGCGCGCTCGCACACATATACACACACATACACACATAGTTAACCGTTACTGCTCAGACATCTTACAGTCTTAAACCACAGCACTGCTGAAAGACCCCTCAGAAATTTCCAGAAGTGAATAGTGGCCACCTAAATCTGAAAAGGTCTGTTGGATTCCTTTGGGGAAGTGAGGTGGCATGAAGGCCTTGCCCGCATGCACACGCGTACGCACACACACGCACACACACACACACACACACAAACAAAAACGCACGGTAGAGATTATAGAAATATTTGGCCAAGATTATGTGTTTAATTTTCGATCAAGCCAATCCAGGAGAATGCGTTATGATAATGGTTAACCCTGTGTCCTAGAATGCTGAGTACAGACCTCAGATACACAGCTGTTTGCAGGGAGCCCAAATGCCAGGCTTTCCTCTCCTGCCGAGTGCCTTCAGGCATCGCTGCTTAGAAGTGCTTCACAAATAAAACAGAACTGAATGGAAACTACACTCTGTGTGTGTGTGTGTGTGTGTGTGTGTGTGTGTGTGTGTGTGTGTGTGTGTGGGTGTGTGTGGGTGTGTGGTGTGGGCTGATTATGCCCTTAGGTCAGTACGGGGCCTTGCTGCCGGATGTGAGGCTGTGTGCAGGCAGCTCGGCTGGCCCTTATGGGGACGTCTCGCTGCTTTTCCTCCCCACTGAGCTGAGAGGGAAAGAGAGAGAGAGGTAGAGAGAAAGAGAGAGAGAGAGGAAGAGAGAGAGAGGGAGGGAGAGGGAGGGAGAGGGGAGGGGAGAGAGAGAGGAGAGGGAGGGAGAGGGAGAGGGGAGGGGGGGGGGGGGGGGGGGAGGGAGAGAGAGGAGAGGGAGAGAGGAGAGGAGAGAGAGAGGAGAGAGAGAGAGAGAGAGAGAGAGAGAGAGAGAGAGGGAGTGCGGCGGCCGAGATAGAGGTAGGCAGGCTGTCCGTCCGTCCGTCCTCCCACTCCGCTAAGCCCTGAGACATGAGCCAGCATAGCTTTGCACTTGGCAAGAATACCTCAGCATGCCTTGCATGCACTCTGTTGCCATCTCTTTGTCTTATACAAGCATTTGCTTGCTTTCTAACACACACACACACACACACACACACACACACACACACACACACACACACACACACAAAACCTCATGGTCCAAACCTGGTTATCATCATTAGGCCTCTGCCTCCTGCCATAATTCAGCCTGAAATGTGATTTAGCTATTAAATAGCTCTGGTGTAGGACATTCATGCATGCACACATATTTGATTAGGTGTCGTCCCATACTCACACTCATCACACATGTGCACAAGCAACACACACACACACACACACACACACACACACACACACACACACACACAGGTTGAACAAAGAACTTATAGCCAGTGCAAGAGAAAGATTAGGGGAGAGAGAAGTGGACTGGACTGTGAAAAAAGGAAAGGCAGAGTGAAAAGAGCAACAAAAGGAGGAGAGGGTGAGAGAGGGCGTTCTCTTGCAAACGTTTTTAGAAGTGTTGGGTCATCTTTGTCCCTCGGGAGCCCAAAATCATGCCTAATTATAGTCAGCTGACAGGACCTTGAGAGAGAGCGAGAGAATGAGAGAGAGTGAGTGAGTGTGTGCATGTGTGTGTGTGTGTGTGTGTGTGTGTGTAGTTGGGTGTGTGAGCTTCTGAGCTTAACAAAACAGTATGCACCTGAGGGTGTTGGGGCACCTCTTTCCAAAGATGTTTGTGACTGTGCATACGTGACAGCGAGATGGAGGAAAGGGTGGGAGGGTGGGGGATGGGGGGGCACAGAAAACCCTCAAGGGAACCCAGAAGCAGAGTGAAACTAAAAAAAAAAACTGATGCCTCTGACCTGCCCCGCATGAAGGGAACAGGGTTACATTAGCCCCAATGCCATCAGTCCTCAGATCAATGGCGAATGACGGCAATGACAGCAGGTATAGCTGAGGCTATCTGATCAATTATTTCCATGGACGTGTGAGAAAGACATAGAGGACAGCAGGAGACAGGAGAGCTCCTAAGAGCAGCAAGACACAGATGCATGTAGTGCATGTAAGGCTCTGCTTTGAGGGCTGAGAGGGACTAACTCTCAGCTGGATTTGAAAAGCCAGATTGTATTGTGCTAATCTGTGGAGTGAATTTCTCATAGAAAGCATCTCAGTAACCGTTAGTCCATAAAATAGCTAAACTGGTTCAAAACCATTAGATCCATTAGGTCCTTGTTGAAAGGTTAATCAAGCAGATGATAAAAAAAGTTTCTCTAATTCCCTGAATTCTGCTGAGAGGTTCATGGATTAAGTTCACATGCTTTGCGCTACTCAGTCTCACCAGATTCATATTTGGCAGTAAAATATTATTTTCTCATTTTATTTCCCTTAACTTCACAGAACTTCAGTAGCATGCGTTCCTTTCCAAACTTGTTTGGAAACGTCAGAACGACTAACATCTTGGGGCTCTGGGCTGAAGTTCCACGACATTTCCCACCAATCAATTAGTGAACTGTGTTTTCAGCCCATTCTCCTAATTAAGAGACACCTCAAGTAGCGCACACAATATGGCTGTATCACAACAGCTATTCAGGCAATGATTTACATATAAATTGATTCATGAGAATGATTTTCATTTCCATTGATACTAAACGGATATGTAGAAGGCAAAGCCATCTTAAGACCTTTGAATCGGCAAAGGTTGGACAGAAAATTATAAAAGACCTCCTTTCAGTAAGGTGCAGGAAGAATCCATTCTAGAGTGACACTGTGTGATGTCATCACAGTAATCACATGTAAAGGCCCTTATTTAACAAAGGGGCCTAAGCATTGTATTGGTTGCGCCTGATACCAGCACATCTCCACCTAATAACACTGAGTACTGCAACTGGTGTCCCTCTTCCTGATATTGGTGGCATGTTTTAAGCAATAATTCAGGGAGAGAAAGACAGAGAGAGAGAATGAGAAATAGCAGAGACACTGTGATACAATTTGAAAATCAGGTGTGAGGCCAAGAGCGGGGGGGGTGGGGGGACTATTGGTGTGGTCTCAGAAATGTTGTGTGTGTTGTGTAAATAGAGGATTATAGCCCACACAGACAGAGTGACAATCTGAAAACCTCCGTCATCAGCTGACTGTGGGCTGAGCACTTCACGGAACTAACCCCCCTCACTAACCCCTATCAAAATATGGGCCTGCTACAGACCACAGGAGAAAAGTGCTCACTAAACAGAAAGCCTGGGCGTGTGTGTATGTGTGTATGTGTGTGTGTGTGTGTGTGTGAGTGAGAGCGAAAGATCTTAGATGAGTGTGTTTATGAGAGAATTACTCAAGAGAAAACTGATTTGTTTTTGGCCTTTAATATCTCTGTTGGTACTTGATGTTTAGTGCAATTGTATTTGTAATCAAATATTACTATGTAAACAAAAATGCTTTGATGTTAGTCACTCTTCATAATGTTTTGGCAACAAAAGAATAATTCATTCATGCAAAAAAAAAAAAAAAACATTGTTTGATTGAATTTCATGTGATTTAAGAGTGAGAGAGAGAACAAGTCAGCCAGAGGATCTGAGAACTGTTACATGCAGTGAGAGGATAAAGAACCTTTTGATCATGTCAGCTATGGTGCTCACGCTCTCGAAAGAGAGAAACAGGAACGGAAAGAATGGGACTGACAGACAGAGGGAGGGAGTGAGGGAGGGGGAGAGAAAGACAATGTGAGACAGAGAAGATGTGTGAGGAACATTAGAGACTTGATAGAGCAGTGAGTAAATGTTATGGTACCCACACCATGCACGGACACTGGGAGATTGAAAAGTGAAAACAAATTGAAAATGTGAGACATGTATGGATATACATGTGAAACTGTGTGTGTTTGTGTGTGTGTGTGTGTGTGTGTGTGTGTGTGTGTGTGTGTGTGTGAAAGTGTGTGTGTATGGGGGTGGGGGGTAATCCCAGCTCATTGTAAAGAATGCTGATGTTATTGCAGGCGGGATGGGAAAGGTACAGTACAGTCTGTCTCCTCCTCAGCTGTGGGCTGGGACTCAGGGCCGCATTAGTGCTGTCCTCAAACTTACAAAAACACCCTGTGCACCCACATACAGTACATGAAACACACACACACACGTAAATTAATTGCCATTATTTCAAACCTTCAGTTCAGTTATCATATGTACCCCATACGTAACCTTACACAGCAGTAAGACCACCAGTAAAATATAAACAGGTAAATTGTACCATCACACAATTACATCAATGAAATGTTGTCACAAGTAGACAAGTTGTCACAGGTACACAACTACAGTTCACCTAAGCATTAGATGATGAACCATGACGAATGTAGAATAACTGATATGAGACACATGATTCACTTTTTGTCCCCTTCATTTACATTTAAAAGGTTTTTTGGCTAAATCTGTCAGATGCTTTAGTTTCTGATGATCACAAAGAGGTACACACACCACTACAGCCTACAGTCTTTGAGGAGTGTTGGCATGTTCAAAGCAAGCAAAAGCATAATGTTTGCACATATTAGACTAACTAGAACTGAGCATGAGAAGGTTTCGGAGTGCTTGTCTTTTTGAGACGCCACGGAAACACCTTTTCAGTGGAGGAAACCAGGGAGATGCCATACGTGCAAAAGGAGCCGACTGACAAGCCCTTTCCTGGGGCTCCACATGGATGCAGGGCCGCTCCCACAGCAACCCAGACAAGCATGAGCAGCTAGTACGGCCCAGTGGGAGACAAGAGGGATGGCCTGGGGCATGGAACTGCAGATGGGCCATTATAACCCAGACTAACCTCAGCTGCTTCCCAACAGGGAAGCCACTCTCTCCTGCCCGGGCTGGCAAGATATTGAGAGCAGGATTGAAATCGGAGGGGTTAACATGGAATCCCATAAAACAGGAGTTTGGAGAGGAGGGGGGGGCATGAGAGAGAGAGGGAGAGAGAGAGAGAGAAAGAAAGAGAGAGAGTGAGATGAGATAGCATCAGAAAGGAGGGTAGGTTAAGGGAGAGAGAGAGAGAGAGAGAGAGAGAGCAAGAGAGGACGAGAGCAAAATGAGATTTGAGAAGCTCAGTATTGCGTGCAGCTGGTGGTCAGCTGAGTGCTACGTGCCGAGCCAAACGCACAGATGAAAAGAGGAGAGGAAAAGAAGGGGGAGGGATAACGTTCTCCCGTCCCCTTGTAACTGGACTCCTAATATGACAGGAGGGAGAAGAGTGAGAGAAAGAGCCCTAAATCTGACAAGGGGCTTCACCTATTGTTAATTAGCAATAGTCTCTATATGTGTATATGTGTATCATATAGTGTCTATATGAAGACCAAGGGTGTGCCTAGTCACGGATGCACCAGGACTGGGCCTAGATTGGAATTTATGACTATTATAAATAGTAGTAAATAAATGTATGACTATTATAAATATACAAATATATTTCTCTCACACGCAAACATGTGTTCAATTCTGAGAGTCCTTCCTGCTCTGGCCGTGTCCTGAGATTAACCTATGACCTATGTGGCGCCTCATCAGCGAGGTTAATGACATGCCCTCTACAACACGACCTTTCTTCCATTGCGGGTCACAAGCTCATTCCCATGGCAACGCACACGGCTGGAGTGGGGTCAGACCAGGTCAGTGTACTGGAACACAGAGGGCTTGGACATCAGGACACTGTGCACCATCCTACTCTGTGTGTGTGTGTGTGTGTGTGTGTGTGTGTGTGTGTGTGTGTGTGTGTGTGTGTGTGCTAATAATCTTCTATGACTACACAGTTCTGGTAAGTGTGCTAGCTGACATATTTGTGCACGCCCACACGCACACACTGTATAACAACTATGAATGTTTCACAGAATTCTTATGTGTGCTCCTTCTGGCATTCAAAGCATCAATGGTTGCCCAGACAGAGACTTCTTCTTCCTCATCACCCATCTTCTCCCTCTCTCTCTTCATGGCTGAGTAGGGATCATTCATCAGAGCATGTGGCTGTGCCGAGCCACGCTGCAATCGGTCTGTCCACCTGTCACATCTTAGTGTATGTGTTTCAATCATCACCTGGGCCTCACTTTTCTGCCACTGGGTAGGGCATGGCTTGCCCAGCCCAACTACAAGACTTATTAATCTGGTACAGATTGTATTATTTGACAGTTTATTCTTTAGACGGAGCAAATCTGGAGCCACCTTCCTACTCTAGCTCTTCAGTCTAACTAGACTGAAGCTGTGAATAATTGTGATCGTACCAGAGGCGGCTGTTTTACTAAGTGTGTGTGGAGGTGGACCCAGCACTGCTTTGGCCGGGCACAAAAAACAAGGACCAAACTGAGCACAGCCCAGTGTGGTGCCACACTCATAATCGAAACCTGGTACACCTTGGCTCACAGTGGCCAGTGGAAAAAACCCAAACGACCCTTTCTCTCACTCAAACACACACACACACACACACACACACGCACACACACACACACACACACACCACCACACACACCACACACACACACACACGCTAATCCAAGGACTGAAACATAGCCAACACACCTACACTCGCCTACACTCTCTTGATTGCTCCTGGGATTCCCATCTGTGTGTGAATCAGAGAGAGAGAGAGAGAGAGAGGGGGAGGAAGAGAGAGGCCATGAGAGCGAGCGAGGGAGAGAGAGAGAGAGAGAGAGAGGGAGGGAGAGAGAGGCCGAGAGAGCGATAGAGGCCGAGAGGGCGAGAGAGCGATAGCTACACAATAGCAGTGATACTGATCAGAGATGCTGTGAAGTGAGATAAACGAGGGCAGTGGAGAACATGGCAATATGAGCGCCTGATCAAGAGATAAGGAAACCAGATGCACAAGGAGCAACCTTTTCGAGCGCCGTAATGTTTCCAGGCCTTCTATAATCTACGACCACTTTCTAGTCTTCAGATGGGATACTTGCAGCTAGCTGGCCAGCGAGGGTTAAAACAAAGATCTCAGTAAAGAAATATAACTGTAAAAGTGCCAGTGCACCATAACATTTTGCCTTCAACCAGGAAAATATCAACATGTTGATATTTCATGCCTGGAATCTATCAACCACTCAAGAGCATAATGGACTGTGTTTGTGGATGAGAAGAACATGGTAACTAGAATTCCATGAGGGTGACAGCCCTATACACTTGGAGTGAGAGAGGACGAGAGAGTGGGCAAGGGACAGAAATATGAACGTTTTGTGAGATTCCTGAGCTACAGCTGGAGGCAGAAAGAGTAATTCTGTCTGGGTTCTGCAGAACTATGCCAATATAAACACACACACCAACACACACACACACACACACACACACACACACACACACACACACACACACACACACACACACACATACCCAAACCAATGTGGATGCAAACATACACATACAGACACCAACCACTAATCTTAATCAGATAAATAAATTATTGGGGTTGAAAAGACTGGGTTATGTCAAAAGATGGAGCTGAACTAATTTAATTAATTTAATTGTAGTTCACAGCCTTTTAATAAATAGGCTACAATCAAGACATAGGTGAGGTGGCAATACAACTACTTAAAAGCCTCCTTTGAGTGAGTCATCTACTCTCCCCTAACATGGCAGTCTGCATGTTGGAACAGTAATTTTGGACTTAACATGAAGTGTGTGTTGTGTGTGTGTGTGAGAGAGAGAGAAAGAGAGAGAGAGAGAGAGAGAGGAGGAGGGGGGGGGGGGGGGGGGGGGGGAGAGTCCCTGAAGGCAGTGGGTTGAGAAATGCCAGTCTGAGCGACATCACCACAAGTCTGAGAAATGCACATGAAGACACACACATAGTTTGTGTGACTTTGAGGGGTCATTTTATTTTTATTTCACAACACGTCTCTGTAACTTCAGCGCAGACCACATCACCATTTTAAGAGAGAGGGAGATGGGATGGGAAGAGTGATGGAATGAGAGAGAGAGAGAGAGAGAGAGAGACAGAGTAATGATGCACAATGGACTGAGAGAAAAGTGTGAGAGAGAGAGAGAGAGAGACCTAGAGAACAAGATGACCAGGGAAAGAAAAGGAGGGAGAGAGGGAGAGAGAGGGGGGGGGAGTCAGGTCAGCCAGGGCCATGCAATGTGAAGGTTGGGGCGTGAGTTCCAAAGGCTGTGAGCTCACAGTCTGTTCATCAGGCCAGTCCCCGATTATCAGAGGCATTCACTCTCCTCCACTTGCTGTGCCTGCTCAGGGTCTGACTGTGCACAAGAAAGTGACTCACTGTGTGTGTGCGCGTGTGTGTGTTTGTGTGTGTGTGCTGCGTGTGTGGTTGGTGTTTTTTTCGTTGCGCAGAGGAAAGCAACGAGTGGTGTGTGTTGTGTGTGGAGAGGAGCATGCCTGCACTGGATGAGATGATTGCTACCATGATAAACGTTGCAATAATGAAATGTCCTTATCATTATGATCATTCATAAAAAAAATATATATTACAGCTGGTAGCTGCAACTTCAGCCGAAGTGGTGCAACTCGCATGGAACAAAAGTAAAGCTGCACCAGCAGCACACACGTGTGGCCACCAGAGGCCACAGCTACTGTTGTTTAGCTGCAGGACTGCTAACATGAGAAATCAGTCAGGACTACAACATAATACATCACATGAGAGATAACTATAAGGCCTAATACACTTAAAAGAGGGTAATTTACAATCACAGATATGTGAGTGACAAGTTACTAAATTTTGAGTTGTTAGTGAATATTAACATAAACGTCGCTCTCAATGGTGTAACTTAGCTTAGCGATGAGAGTTGTATTGGGCAAATGTTTGGCAGTGTGACGTATGCCAAATTCTGTGGGAGATAATGGTAGACTGGACTACAAGTGGGTTACTGAAGCATCAAGTCAGGTCATGTCAAATTAAATTTAGAAGACTGGCCTGTATGTTCCTTACTTTTCCTGTCTATGGGTCTGTAGCTTGCTCCTTCAAGTGTTGCCAGTTCCACTGATTATCATGGCTGCTAACACTAATTGTTGCAGCATGTAGCCTACCTACACGATGTGAACTTTGACTACCCGCTGTGCAGCCTCCCTCTCAGTCAGTGGACATTCACTGCTTCTTTTCATATGTGCCAGCTGTAGGCTAACGTAACACGGAGCGTTAGACCTCTAGCACTAAAAAAGTCTGATCACTGTTTTAGTGTTATTAACAATGTGATCTGTCTCATTTCTCTCCTTAAGGCCGCTAGAGCCCCAAACTAACACACAAATATGATTTATTATTAAGTGAAGGTGAGATTAGGAAAAAACAATGACGAATTAGGTATGACTATAGATAATTACACTTCAGTTCCTCCCCTTGGGATCAATAAAGATAAGATTTGGCAATATTAATAAAGATGCATCATATTAGGACTACAAAAATAACGACAATACGTAGCTTGTTTAGGGAACACAGATTTTGTTCATCTTGATTTTCACTTTGAAGAATTGTAAAAAGAAAACTGAAAGTACTGAATAATTTTGTGTTAAGGAGACGCCTGCATTGCCTTTTTTCCAACAAAAAATGTGTTATTTCAGTTTCACATTCAGCTGTAAATAAAAAGCATAAGAAACTGTGCATTAATCCTGCGACTTTTTTGGTCAAATTAATTAATGCATAATAATCGCAATCATTTTGCACCATCAAAATCTGTAATCATCTCATCCCTAGCCTGCAAAGGTAGCAGGGAGAGTGAGCTAGTGACTGAGCCCTCTTTGAAGCAGTCAGAGTATTAACCCAGTTTTGCTTTGAAGTCTAGCAAGTGGCTGAATCTAACCCCTAACCCCTGCTAACCCATTAAACATACAACTTGGCTGAATGTCGTCTCACACATACACACACTCACACCTCGGCCCTTCTGCTGAGGACGAGAACTGTGGATGTGAGCACATATTTCTCTCACTCTCTTACCATACAAGATTAACAACTTTAGTACCTCTAGCTGACCTGGAGAAGTATATGAGAAGGATGGTATACTCCCCCCCACACACACACACACACACTCCCTCACCCTCTGCCCTACATACACACACACACACACACACACGCAGTGGAAAAAACTGAAGAGAAGCCACCCAATTACACAGACAATAAAAGTGACAGAGTGTCTTGAGCAGCAACATCATTTACACTGAGGCTCCATCAAAGGACCTGTGTGTGTTAACAGGCCTGAAGCCTGCAGAAACATGCTGGTTGTGAGTGAGGGAGGCGGAGAGAAAGCGTGCGTGTGTGTGTGTGAGAGAGAGAGAAAGAGAGAGAGAGAATAAGAGAGAGAGAGGAGAATGAATGGATGGAGAGCGTGGCAGGCGGGCAGACAGGCAGTGGGGCCGTGGGGGCGTGGGGGCTTCCCATCTTCTGTCAGGTAGCTGCTGGTGCCGTCATGGCCGTCGCTCAGTCAGCAGGCCAGTCCAATCATCTGTGCGACTGTTTAACGGGGCGGCCAAAGCAGAGGTCTGATGTGAGCATCCAAAGCAAAGCTATGATGAGGCTTATAATTGTGAGGGTTCAAAGGAGAAATGGATTTCTATGGAAAATTCCTGCGAGACTGCATATCGGGGGTGTGGGGTGGGGGGGTGGGGGCTGGTGCATGTACACTACAGTACAGACGGTATAGTATAATACATGCAAGGAACATGGAATATGTCTATAGAGAAAAACAGACCAACACATGGGATTAAGATGGAAAAAGATGCTTTTAAAGTTGTTTGTGTGTGTGTTATCAATGTGTGAGGAGTGCTGTGTGTGCCTGTGTGTGTGTGTAGGAGTCTTTGTGACCACATAGACTGGTGGGGCAGTTCCTCGACAGGCTTCAGGGCTTGGTCTCAGACGCCTCAAATATATTGCACTGTCAGCCTGCGGTCACAAACAGTCACATGAAAGCCAGTCACAAGTACATGCACACACACAAACAAACACACACACACACACACACACACACACACACATGCACGCAACATAAATGCAGTCTTGAGTGTGAGTAGACCACATGTTAAGAAGAGTTAATAGCGCCTTCAGTAAGGTTTACTGGAATTCATGTGTGTGTCTGTTTACACAAGTATGTGTGTGTGTGTCTGTCAAAGTGTTCAAGTGTCAGTGTGTGTGTGTGAGCGTGGGGGGGTGTGTGGGGGGGTGTTCAACGTGCTATTGGAGTGTATCAGCATGTGATTTATGGATCACTATGCGCTCTTTCGGATAAGCGCGAGGAGGTTCCGGCCAGAGGCTGCGCCACACCGCATGTGGACATGATTACGAGAAACGCAGGACTGTTCCTGGAACACACACACACGCACACGCACACACACACACACACACACACACACACACGCGCACGTACGTACAGACACACACACACGCGCGCACACATATGCACACACACACACACGTACGTACGTACAGACACACACACACGCACGCGTGCGCGCACACACGCACACACACACACACACACGCACACACACACACACACACACACACACACACACACACATACAGACTCGTACAGACTCACACAGACTCACACACACACACACACACACACAGCATCACAAAAGCTGGGGGTGCCAGATAAAGTGTGAGGCACTGTAAGATGGAACGAGGCAAAGCCCTTCATATGTGAAGCTGTTTCTAATGCAGGGCAGGAGTGTGTTTATTGCACAGGGGATCTGGAGAGCTGGAGATTTAGAGTAGAGATACCCTCACAAACCCTCACCAACCCTCACACACACACACACACACACACACACACACACACACACACACACACACACACACACACCCTTTTCATCCCATCATGAGAAAGACAGAGACAGACAGACAGAAGGGCCAGCCAGCCACTAGGGGCCCAAAGGCACAAACACTATAAATGAACAAAGTGTCCGATTCACACACAGCCCAAAATAGCAACAAAACACACACACAAACACACACACACACACTCAGCTGACACACTAACACATTTGACAGATCACAAGATTAAGTCTGCCACCTGAGGGTCATCATGCAAAGGGGGTTATGTCTGGGCCTCAACTAAGCCCACCCCCTCCTCCCCAAACACACACACACACACAAACACACACACACACACACACACACACACACAGGGCTTTTCCACCATACTGCTCCAGCACTACTCTACACACTTTTTCTGCTTCTCCACGGGGGCTTGTATCTGCTACCCAATACAATGTTTTTGGACCTGCTGTGGCCAGGTTCTATCCGTGTTGAGCCCCTACTAAAGAGCGCCTGTCCGGTCCGGTCTAGGTCAGCTTTGAAAGTCGCTCGCTCAGTCCTCGTCACATCAAATAGTCCACGCCATGAATTTAAACTGCCGCGCTCCTTTTGAGAACACTGTGCCATCGTGAAAAAAACACTGGTTACGAGCACATGCTTAACCTGCAACCATGAATAGAGAAAGGGGGGAAGGGGAGACACAGCGAGGTAGGGAGGCTACTGCAGGTGGGACAAGAAATTATTGCCGCACACTTAAATTTGAAATGCAACTTGTTTGTAATGTTTGGAAATAATAAGAAATGAACATGGAGCGCGCTGCCTGGTAAGTTCAACATGCGAACTTGTAGGTCTACAGAACGGGAGAAGAGACAGAGAGAGACGGAGGTAATGGAAGCGAATCACTGGGACAGCATCTTGATTAGTTGGGATTTCTGACATTGCTTTTTTTGTGGGCTAGTTTACTTTGCCTTGTGCTAATTTAAGAATGGCCAATGAGCATAAATAACGAGTCCAAACTTTTGTTCGTAAACAAAGCATACAGTCAGTTTGCGCTAACCCTCACCCCGCCCCTCACGCCGAGGACGTACCGTATTGTCATGGAAAACCAACCAAACCGAGTAGAGTAGAGCAGTATAGAGTCGAGCTGGTACAATGTCATGGAAAAGAGCCAATAGACACAGACAGACAGACAGACACACACACACAAACCATTTCCAAGAACAGAAGTTGGTGTCCCTGAGTAGGCTGTGGCATTGAGAACTGCGTGTGACAGAGGTGCATAAATAGACATTTGTTTTAAGAGCTGGGTGTGACGAACAGGCGTAGGGATTGTGGGAAAGCGGCCGATAGCATCTGGCGCAGGAAGGAAGGGGCTCGGAGCCCTTGGCGCATCTCCACAGAGACGCGGCCGTGTGAGAAGGGAAACCAAGGCGCTCGGGACGGAAACAGTCTGCCGATTTCAGAGGACAAGGTGGGCTGGGAAGGAACAAGGGTTCTTCCAGAGCATCTCAGAAGACAAACACACACACACACACACACACACACACACAGAGTGTTACGTAACTCAATCTCAACACAATCTCAAACTGTTTCCACCGATAATTTGTTTGGCTTTAGAATCCATTTATCTCAGTATATGTGCGTGTGTATTTAAAGTGTGAGTATGTGAACTTGTGCCCGCGTATGTGAATTCAGGAGTCCTTATGTGTGTGTGTGTGTGTGTGTGTGTGTGTGTGTGTGTGTGTGTGTGTGATGACAGGGAGCAGGAAAAAAGGCATACATTATGAGATAACCTTTGAAGAACCCGCTAGTTGTGTAATCTCTGCAGTGCTCACTTTAAGCCAAAAACAATAGGAACTGTAAACACTACATAGCAGCCAATGTTAAAACAGCATGCAAGTGTGTGTGTGTGTGTGTGTGTGTGTGTGTGTGTGTGTGTGTGTGTGTGTGTGTGTGTGTGACGATGACTAATCACGCCAGTTTATTCTACACCAAAAACCACTCGGCCCCTTTATCCAAAGGAACACTGATTTCACATCTCACTGCTTCTCTCCAGACAATATTTATTTAGACTTTACCCTAGCCAAGAAACATACACACACACACACACACACACACACACACACACACACACACACACACACACACACACACACCATGATGAAGGCAATGGCAGGGCATGCACCTCCTCAGTTCATAAACCCAATTCAGACAGAGATTACTTGACTCTACACAGTGATCCCTCTTTTATTCTCATGCTCAGTGTGTGCATGAGTGTGAGTGTGTGTGTGTGTGTGTGTGTGTGTGTGTGTGTGCGTGCACATGTCTATGAGAGCAAGCTGTTCCACAGATCTACAACTGAAGACAGACAAGAGTGGAGATCCCACCCATGTCTCTTGGATCTTGAGCACATGCACGCACGCACACACACACACACACGCGCACGCACGCACACACACACGCACGCACGCACATGCACGCACACACAAACAAATGCACATATAAAGACTTTTCTCTCCTTTTTTTCAATAATACACATGCGTGCACACAAACACAAACACACACACACACACACGCACGCACACAGACCTAGCCTGTCTGCACTGTGGTGCTGCTGGCGCATGTTCTTGCTCAACAAATGCAAGCGATTTCAACAGCAAGCTCTAAGCGTGAGAGCCTAAGGGCGAGCCACGGCCAAGCCACCCAATAACCCTGCAGAGGTTCCTTTCAAACACGTTAGAGCAAAGAGATAAACACACTGCAAGGTTTGTATACAACAAAAGGAGATCTCGGGTAAAATACTCAACCCTGCGTCTGCTGAAGCTAGACGGAAACACAGAGAAGTTTCCGTGGTGAACGCATTGGCACCGCAGCCTGACATTGAATAACGCGAAAGCTTGTTAGGCTGAAAGTGACCCAGTTTATAAGCATCCTAACACAGTGTCATCCTCTCACTAAACAAGAAGGCAGTACAGGGTGAAAGGTGTGTGTGGATGGAAATAGCTGAAGTGTGTTTACATGTCTATGAAAATCT
>PYXC01001802.1:2280000-2532500 GCA_015244755.2 Tenualosa ilisha | reverse complement strand
CCTCTCCCACAACTGCACAACACAAACAGTGTACAGACACAGATTCAAACCAATAGCCCTTTGGCTCTGATCCCTCTGTACACAAACACACACACACACACCACACACACACCACACACACACACACACACACACCACACACACACACAGAAAAGATCAAACTCATCACACATGCACACCACATCGGCTTATAAAACTATAAAGGGGCTATCATGGGGCTACCGCTCCCGTACCCTTACATCCCCTTCCTCATGGTAACCACAGTGACAGGCTGCAATTTGTGTGTGTGTGTGTGTGTGTGTGTGTGTGTGTGTGTGTGTGTGTGTGTGTGTGTGTGTGTGTGTGTGTGTGTTAAAGAGAGAAAGAGAGAGAGTGAGGTGCTTGTAGTTGTGTGAGTCTCCGCAGCTGAATATGGTGCCAGTCACAAGAGGGTAGGGCAGACAGGCAGTTTAGTAGGTCAGCAGCCCGGCAAGTTCAGCAGGTGAACGCTGGAACACTGAACACATTCCAAATGTGTTTTTTTTTGTTATTTGTTTTTGTTTGGTGGCGTAAGCTCACCCACCTCATTATTCACGTTCAAGGTCTGTTGAATAATGCGTTTAGTCTCAAATGACGGCACCTGCGCATTCTCAATGCACAAAAACATGTTTTGTTTCATTGCTATTCTGCTGTTTTTTTCCAAAGGAGTGACGAACTATGCACTTGACTACTAGGGCACGTCACATCCTGTATTCAACTGAGCTGAGGTATTACTGGTTGGGGCCAGATTAAGGTTGCACTAATTTTGTTCAGTGCTTGGAACTGTAATAATTCCTTTGCTAATGAGCAGGGGAGGGGGGGGGTTCTTGTTATGTAGATGTCGATGAAGTTGAGAACATCAGCAGTGACAGTGTAAGCCTCACATGATTTGTCTGCTGAACAGGTTGGTACCAGGGAGAGTGCAGAGTACAGGGGGAACATTAAAATAGGGTTAGTGTCACACAGAGGGCTTCATGTATGTCTAACACGGCCTGATGTGACTTTACACTAGATCTACAACTGTGTGGGACTGCTGAAAGAAACTTGTAGTATGAGTGACGGACTTTGTTTGCATTAAAATGAGCGACACTGGATTGAGACAGTCTAAGAGTGAGAGTAACGGCGAAACAGTGACTGGCATCTGAATGAAAGCCCGAAAGTGTTTGGCATGAGAAAAGCAGAATGTAATAACTAAGTGTGCTTGGCTCCAGGCTAACAAAATGAACTTGGCTTGAGAGAAGCTGTGAATTTCACTTGACCGACTATCAATTTAGCAAGACTTGAGCAGTTTCAGCAAAAGCAGACAGTGAGAGATTGTTAGACTGAGAGAGTCTGAGACAGAAAGAGAGTGTAAAAGTCTGAGAGTTGATCAGTCTAGGCAAAGGCACAAAAACAGAGGTGAATAAAAGAAGCAGAGAGGCTGAGAGAAAAAACGCCATAGCTGGACAGAGAGAAGCATGTGGCCTGTAGCTTTTATTCCTGAAGAGGGCATGTAGGGAGCGTTTACATTCCTGGAGTTCCTTCTGGAATATTCTGTCCAGTGTGAGAGCGGATCCTTTTTTCCTCAGCAATCTGAGCTTAGGCGGCCAAACACACAACCCAGCCTGAACCTCAGCAAAGAAACCCTGCACATGGTTTTTCCACGAACGACCAAATACCCACAAAACACTGATTGTGTACTGCAGCAGAAAACAATGCAACCCATTCCCTGCTCAAGCAAACAGATGTCCTGCTTCACTGTGCTGACAGCCGAGTTTATCTACAGGCTGCGCTCTGGGACTGCTGGCAGGCTCCAGTTGAAGCCCGGCAGGTCAAGTGTAGCTGGATGACTTCAAGGATGATCCTGAAAGTAAATCCTAAAACAAAACCTGTATTTGCTGCTGCTGATCAAACTGAAAACTAGAGCCTGGAAACCAGACCCCAATCAGTTGCAGTGGAGGGTCTGGCAACGGGTGATTGACCTCCCATTTCCAGAAGCATAATCTGCACAAGATTTGTGAAACTAAAGCATTTAACTCTTTAAGGAAGCACAGCAAATACATCATTGATGTAAAAGACACTTTTAGATAGTGATGCAGATGTCCGTGTTGGATAAGTGCTTGTGATTGGTTCTTGGATTTTTAGCAAATTCCTAATATGCAGCAATGGCCTCGACAAAAGACCAGACAGACATGCGGGGCAAATTTCAATTTGCTAGTGGTGCATCTGGGTTTTTATCCAGGCCAAGGAAACTATTCAGTGTTGCTGGTTTGTTCATATGCCATTTGGTGAGGTGAAAGTGCACGTTCCAGATTCCAGAAAACTCCATCTCCTTCTATGCCCCCCATCTCCAACCGGAGCTTACTAGAATGAATGTGTTATGACTTATGAGTTATGCATACTGACCCAGACCGAACAGCTGGCCGTTACAGAAAAGAACACATGGTACGACTCGATCAGCTGTTGGGGGGTTGAGCAATACCTACCAAAACACACTGCAGCTCCAGTGATCAGCATGAACATCAACATGAAAACATGATGAGCGAACCCTCATCAACAATATTCATCTATAAAGACCCTTCAGACAGGCGTGACAGCTGTGCTTTTTTGACTGTGTGTGTGTGTGTGTGTGTGTGTGTGTATTTGACTCTGTGTACAGTCCCATCACATGGGCACAGGTATAGTAGCCCAGAGCTGTCGAGCTGTCAACACACAGTTCAACAAGGATTCATGTTCTTACACTGAATGCCTGAGGACATACACACACACACACAACCACACACACACACCCTATCGCTCTTTCTCACTCGCACGCACACTCAATGTCTACATCTCTCTCTCACAAACACCCTCATGCAAACACTATCACATCAACACATTCACAACACACACACACGTATGCATGAACGCACGCACATACGCACACACAGACACCCTGCAGCAGATTTCAAACTAACCTGTCCTGACAAACACTCATACCCCACTCGCTGACATCTAGTCAAAGAGATCAGCAGACAATCTACAGGCAGCCACACTTACCGAGGCTCGCTCGGGAGGTCCACACCGCACCACACACACACACACACACACACACACACACACACACACACACACACACACACACACACACACACACACACACACAAACCAGTGACATGCGGTCAGGGTAGGCAAGGTAGGCAGTGCCTGCCCTGGCATATCCAGAAAATTCTAAAAACTCGAAAAATATATTAACCTCATAAAAACACACAAAACTTTGAAAAAAAATTTGTATCGAGTCTGTATTAGTATCAAGTTCTGCTACCTGACGGCACTGTTTATGGGTGTGTACAAAGTAAACCACGCCTGTATAGAGGGAGAGATGCTTCATCAAGCTTATCAGCATTCAGTGATTCAGGATTAAATGTTCAAACTAAGTACATTGAAAAGGCTACAAAAGGCACGTTGACCAAATTATGTACTGTACAGTCTACAAGGAAACCTGTGACTGTGAGTTTGCTTGCTAGCAAAGTTGGCTACATTTCCCAACACATTAAAGGACTGTAGTTCATGTTTTAAAACTGGTACATCGTTTCTAGCGGTTTCTAGCTCGAAGCAAGACCATTTGTGGTGTTGTATAGTGGAGAGTTTTTCAGATTTTAATGTATTATACGTAGGATTGGGTACCTAAATGCAGTACTAATATTGTTGTGTTTTGCGACTGCTCACTGGGGCCCCCGGTCGAGGGCCCGAGCTGAGTCCGCTACTCCTAACGTTCACCTAAATGTTAACCCCAGATGTTTTTCCAGATAAGATAAGGCAACTTACCTTCCCTAAAAAATAGAAAGGACTCCTTGATTACTGGCCTTGATCCAACCAATCAAAAGAGGTCGTTGTGAGTCGGCTTGGTAGGCAGCTTATTGTCTAAAAGCCAAACCAGGCCTAATTGCTGTTTTCACTCTCTCATGGATAGACTCGGTTTCATTTCAACATAAAGAGAATTAAAAAAAGGAACAACTGCAATGCAAAAAGGATAAAAAGCTAAATAAAAAGAAAGAGGAAAAAAATGAAAAGATATCAATTTGAAATGAGGAAGTAGTGCGAGACTTGCTGTACAATGCTTCAGCTGAATGAAAGAATAAGTGCTGCTGACCTATGGCTGGGGCCTTTTTATATAGACCAGGATGCATTTGCTAACAATCTTTGTTTCCTTGTATGGTTATGTTTCTTTCTCAAAGCACATTTTATTTGCATACAGTACTCACACAGTTGGGTCCTGACACTACATGCATGTAGGCTCCGACTTCCTCAGTTTGTACAAGTACATCAAGCATTGAGATCATAGGATATTAAGCAACGCAAACTAAAAGGAAACAGCAATGTATGACATATTGCAGCACTCTTACAGCATAATGTTATCATAAATCAAATACATAGAGCATGATCACTCATAAAGCATATTTTGGTTATATAGTAAGGCATATATAATGTAAAGCAATTTTCACTCAGATGGTTATATTAAGGCATTTAAAGCAATACAATTATGGTGACTATTGTTCAGGCTTTGTACGGCTGTCTAATAAGTCCCATTTCCCTTCTACCTCAAAGTTCAAGATCTTTAATGCTATTTCCCATTTTTCAACACTGTGGAGCCGGAGCCAACATAAATGATAGTAACCACACCGAATGACCACGTGGATTTTGGTGCCCCATTTCGGTGCCAATTCCCAGCTGTTTTTAATGCACTCAAGTGTTCCGACGTTACATCAGAAGCATCACTGCAAGTTGCACCATCTCCACTCTGATTACAGCAGAGTCTACACTTTCCATTGCAAACATAAAGCACCTTGAGATTTCTAGGGTCTAAACTTAAAGTAGAGGGATGCCTCATGTGTAACAGCGTGTCCTCATGCCAAGTTGCCTACTCAGTTGCTCAGAGCTCTTGTTTAGTGAAATAGGCTACGCTATGCAAAGCATACAATTTTCAAGCATGACTGACTTGTAATGTGAAAGCTGTCTTCCATTTTGATGGTTTAATTTTAAATCACAAATAAACACAGACCTTTATACAGCAGCCGAATATTTCCGAGCTGTCAGAGACAGCAGCATCATGTAGCCTAAGCTATCGCTAGTTCTCTTGTAGATGTAGTTGTAGATATTGGTAAAATAATAATAAATATTATTAATTGATAATAATAATACTACTACTAATAATAACAACAACAACCACCATTGGTTTGGGCTCAGGTGCTGATCTAAGGGTGGTTTAGGCACTGGCACTGTTTTAAAAGTGAAACCCAATCAATACCCAACCCTAATTGCACGGGCTACATGCCATCTCTGAGTCTGAATAAAGTTTATGATGTTTCTACCGCTTTTTAACTGATGAAAAAAAGACGCTACAACTCCCTCAATCTAGCCTAGCTGTTGAAATGCTACAAACACTTCTGACGAAATGAATGCAGAGCTGCTTGTGCAAAAGCAGACACAAAATGGCCATACACCCAGAGTGGTTGAGATACAGCCCATCATTGAGTGATAACAGCCTAAATAATGTGAAAATACCTCAGACACTGGGTTATTTTACAACCTGAAAAAAGTCAACATACACCTATATCCCAATCACCAATCATTCTTTCTCTGTCCCATTTGAAACTGACTTATTTAAACCAGCAAATTAGGTGACCCTATGTGAGTATGGAATAGCCTGACTATATAATACTCAGGGCCATAAGGGTTGTTATGGGCAACAGTTACAGTTAGATATTTATATTATATATTTAGATATACGTTTAGAATTGTTATTCTCACACACACACACACACACACACCACACACACACACCACACAACACACACACACACACACACACACACACACACACTCACACACTCAGGCAAACAACCACAGCTGTCTTATCAAATGTCACAATCCTGCCCATGTGTCAACAAGAATCAGCACAAACTTCATCAAGCCCCGAGCAAGCAGCCAATCAATCAGGAACAACTTCACAACACAAGAGCAGCAGGCATCTTCGCTGCGGTGCTCAATCAGTAATGTCTTACAGGAGCAATGACTTATTAGAGTGTGCTCAACTAACAGCTGTGGAAATCGTTCACTTAGTGTCTTGGAGTAAGCAACGTACAACAATATGTGAGTGAGTGTGTCTCCTAATGAACAGGATCAGTCATCAGTCAGCTTAAGTGTGTGAGCATGTGTGTGTGTGTGGTGTGTGTGTTAAAGAGAGAATGGGAGAGACAGCTTGAATGTGTGTGTGTGTGTGGTGTGTGTGTAAAGAGAGAAGGGGAGAGACAGCTCGAATGTGTGTGTGTGTGTGTGTGTGTCTGTGTGCACTTTGGCATCCCAGTGAGGCAGCGAGTGCCAGTGTGTTGGGCTGCTCGCGCTGGTAGGCCATGTGCTGGATGATGCATATGGAGTTCCACTGTCGGAACAAACCCAAATCCAAGATTTACAGCATTCCAGACGGTGTTCCGCTTGGAACTCCAACTCTGGGCTTTCTCGGAAATCGTGCTGAGCTGGAGAAAGAGGAAAGCGCTGAGGCAGACGTGTGTTTGTGTGTGTATGTGAATGAATGTGTGTGTGTGTGAGTGTGTGTGTGTGTGTGTGTGTGTGTGTGACCTCAGCATCTGGAGCACAGACACACAGCCAGCCCGAGCCGCCATTCACCCATAAAAAACAGAGGATTCTGGGAAAGCGGTGCTCGGTATGTATAGTGGAGTATATGTGACTCCGGGGAGGAGCAGCAACCTTTGCACTCAGTGACCTGATGGGACCCATGCACCTCCAAACAAACACAATCAAATGTCTTCAAAACAACTCTCTCAAACGCACACGAGAGACAAACACAACAACATGTAAACAGATTCACTTTCGTTCCTCCAATCCCCTCGGGCCTACATGGTCACAAAAATCCTGTACATGTACAAGCAGGAGCATATCACCCCCCCCCCCACACACACACACACACACAGACACAGACAGACACAGACAGACAGACAGACAGACACAGACACAGCGTGCCATATGGAATATAGTGGAACAGATGACTTAAACACTTACGTGTACACACGCGTGTACGTGCACACACAGAGATTCAAAACTTTGTAAATGTCTGTAACACAACAAGTGCAGCCTAAACTGTGCTGCCAAATGATGCCAGGCAAACTGAAGGTGCAGTCAAAGGCTCCAGATTCCATCTGCCTTGGTGATGGCTTTCATTTCATATCGTCTGTGTATCTGATCACAGACTCAACAGTGCATGCCAGGATGCAGGAGAGACAGGCCTAGAGACGTATGTGTGTGTGCGTGCGCACGTGCGCATGTGTGTGTTTGTAGACCTCTGTGTGTGTGTGTGTGTGTGTGTACAGGTATCTGTGTGCCAATATGTGCATATGTGTATATTACATCATCTGCCATCTTTCCTCTTCAGGTGAAACCAGTCAAGCCTTCCAGGAGGTGCCTGGGATGGCCTTCTGGGAGACGTGGGTGGCGTGGGACAGCTTTGGGAGCGGCTCTGCAGCCCAAACCAGTCGGGGTCAGCTTAGTCTGGCCCACTGCTCTCCCTGACCCTGGGATGAGCCTAGGGCTTAGGCTTCAGTGCCCGGATAGGTCTGTGTGTGTGTGTGTGTGTGTGTGTGTGTGTGTGTGTGTGTGTGTGTGTGTGTAATAAGGCTAGGCTGAAGGGTATCCTAGGGTACTTACCCTGATGGCTGGGGGAGTTCCGATTGGAAGACTGTTGAAAACCGGAGCCAATGAGGTTGGAAGGTTGGTGAGAGCCTGAGCGGTCCACCTTATCCTGCAGCACACCAGAGAGGGAGAGAGAGACAGAGAGAGAGAGAGAGAGAGACAGAGAGAGAGAGACGGAGAGAGAGAGAGAGACAGAGACAAGAGAGACAGACAGAG
The DNA here is from genome assembly GCA_015244755.2 of Tenualosa ilisha. Lineage (NCBI taxonomy): Eukaryota > Metazoa > Chordata > Actinopteri > Clupeiformes > Clupeidae > Tenualosa > Tenualosa ilisha. Next base: position 2,524,601 of record PYXC01001802.1, on the reverse strand, counting down.
AGAGAGAGACAGAGAGAGAGAGAGAGACAGAGAGAGAGACGGAGAGAGAGAGAGAGACGGGGACAAAACTCTGTTTAGTGAACAGCTCGCATCTCACACAACTGAGTGTCTACCTCAAACACAAACACACACACAGCATTCTGACACATAAAACTTAATGGCCTGATGAGAATGATGGTACTGTCACAATTACAGCAGTAGGACATCTCTGGCTCTCATGTTCTCTCCCATTCCAAACTCATACATGTTCTCAACACGGAGAGCTGCTCCAGTCACACCAACAGCCATGCACATGCAGGAAGCTTTCAGTGTGGAAATACACACAGGCCAGCAATCAAACTACAGACAACACAAAGATATGCAGGTACAAAACAAACACATAAACACCACAGAGAAAGAGGACGCGTAAAAGTCTAAAGCCATTCAGGAGAGCCGCTCCGTATTTAAAGCTGTTGGTGTGAGTTGCAGATCAGTCCTGTTAAACACGGGACAAAAAAAACACATTTAGGTTACTAGAAATAAAAAAATAAAAAAAACTACAATAAAAAAAGCAAGAAGAATGTGTGTGTGTTTTTCACACAGCACTTCATGTGGCGTTTCTTAGAATGCATAACTGAGGCGGTTTGGTGCACTGCTGTGTCCTGTGGTAAATTCTTCCAGGCTTCATGTAGGATTGGCCATAACTCTCCTTTTGACTCAGGCTGCTTTTTGTTCTCTTCCCTGTCCAAGCGCTCCCACACAGCTTCAATTATGTTGACGTCGGGGCTCCGAGGTGGCCGCTCTAATGTGCTACGTGTTCCATCTGGAGACTCCGCTTCCAAGTGGGACTCAGACCTACTTGTGTTTGCAGTGTGTGTGTGTGTGTGTGTGTGTGTGTGTGTGTGAGTGTGTGTTTGGAGTGAGAGAGAGTGAGTGTGTGTGTGTGTGTGTGTGTGTGTGTGTTTTCTGGAGTGTGTTCGCGTGTGCTCGATCATGTGTTTGGACTGTGTGCTTGTGTGTTTGGCATTGTTTTGCTAGGCTGAAACCCAGTCCTCAACGACTAATGATTCTCCCCAAAGATACACAGTGTTTCATCACTAGGGCCTGATATGACCTAAGTACTCATCATCCTGTCCATTCCAACCAGGCTCGCTTGTCTGACGAAGCGCCCCTAAGTTACTGCTGACGCCGTCGCCACTTCCTCACAAGAAGCACCCAGCCAAAAGCGTCCTTCCGCATTCGCCCCTTTCTCGGGCATAACAGACGTCTGTCCGAGTCAGAGGGATTCCAATTGGGACTCTTCACTGCTCGTGCTTTTAAGCCCTAGGAAGCGTCCACCTATTGCAGTCATCTCCACTTGTTGGCCCTGTGTGTGTGTGTGTGTGTGTGTGTGTGTGTGTGTGTGCGTGTGTGTGCGCGCGGAGGCAAGGCTGCTTTTCTTTCGCTGCAACACACCCAAAGGCGCCGGCTCCTGCTCCACGTGCGAGACGGCTGGGCCAGATGCTGAGCAAGCAGCGAGCTGGATTTCCCTCGGTCCCCCAAGGAAGTGACCTCTCAGTGCAGCTCATCACACGCTGACAGTTTCTTGGGTCCGCCAGTACATTTCTGGCCCGGAGTTTGCTCCAAATTTCCTTCTAACCACTTAACACCACGTCTTCAGGGTCCAGTTCAACAGGCCGAGAGCAATTGACACCAGGCACCTTGGTACCAAACCATTGCAGCGTCAAAGTGTACCTTACAGATGATGGTTCTCTTAGGAGTCGCATAGACATTTTATCAAACAAAGATAGCCAAAGATTACCATTTCACTGCAATGTCATTTTTGGCACCACTAGCCATGAGTCATGAACACACTTTTTTACCATCAATACACTGCAATTCTTTTTAGCATCAATCTATATTTGTCTACCTATTACCACCAGCACCCGTGACACCTTGGGACCAAACATCCAATGGAGCTTAAGTGTGTGTGTGTGTGTGTGTGTGTGTGAGTTGTGTGTGTGTGTGAGAGAGAGAGAGAGAGAGAGAGAGAGAGAGAGAGAGAGAGAGAGAGAGACTGTGTATATGTGTGCACGCCAGTGTGGATCAGTGTGCACAGGTATTTGTGTGTGTGTCTGTGTTTGAGCACGCATGTACAGAAATAAGTGTTGGCCCCTGACCTTCTGCCCACTGACCCCGGCGCAGTTTTAAACACCTAGATTAGCGACGGGGCGCTGGTGGTGCTGCTGCAGGGCAGGGCCGCGCTGAGCTCTGCTCTACTGCCGCAACGGCCGTGGCTGCGGCCACTGCGCTCTGCGCGGCTGCTGACACATGGCCACGTGTCAACATCGCCTCTCCCAAACCAGATTAGCTCCTAATCTGCTCACGGCCACACACTCCACTCTGCTCCGCTCAACTCATCTGCTCTTCAGATGCCACCGGAGTCCACCCTGCTTCTCCATAACAGACAGGGGCCAATAAATCAGGCCTGTGCAGCATGAACACTCACTCGCACAACCTCACTCGTACATATGCACGTCCGTTCATTCAGTCAGTCATATGTACCTCACTCGTACATATGCACGTCCGTTCATTCAGTCAGTCAAACTGAAGTGAACATGCTGAAAAAATGTGGCCTAATTTAAGCAGCTCTGACAGGCTCACGGCGCTAAACGCAGAGGGAGAGAAAGAGAGAGGGAGAGAGAGAAACCGAGAAAAAGAGAGAGAGAGCGAGAGAGGATACACAGAGAAGCAGGGAGGGAAAAAAAATGAAACCACATTTTCAATTTCCAGTTTTCTACGAAAGGCGAGAACACGGAAGTGAGGTTTCCAGGAACTGGACACTGCCAGAGGTTTCTCTTCCCCCGCTCCGCTCTCTCCTCCACTCTCCCGCTCCCTCGTTCTTTCCTCTCTGAAAACATCTATAAAACTGGCCGAATGAAATTTACAGCTCTGAGAAGAGGCAGCTCTAATGGCTTAGGCAGCGGAACCCGCTGCACAGCCCTCATGGCAAACACACACTACTGCCCTACTGCTCTCCCATTTATTTTACACACACACACACACACGCACACGCACGCACACATACACACAACACAAACTCATATGCTTCAGGCACAACTGGTTGAGAGCTATCGTTGCCATGGAACCATCAGCAAACTACAATTAAACAACTTGTCAGCTGAGGCTGAAAACAAACAAACAAACAAACAACTACAAAAACAAAGAGGCAACGACTCACACAAATCTGTCAGACTGATCAGTGCCCAAGTTTGCGTCCTTTAACACACACTTACATACACACAGGAGTGGGGGCCATCAGTAAACAACGGATGTGTAAATAAAAACAACACACTTAAGCCTGTAAATAAAAACAACCCATCTTTGCCTGTCTCTCTGAGAGCCTTACTACTAACAAGTGGCAGCTAATGTGGACTTCAGAGAATTGAAGGAGGATGTGTTACAATGTGTGTGGAACTGTCACCATTTACCCATGGATACAGGTAGTTATGTACTTGCTATGGAAGGAGTGTACGTGTCTAAGTGCATGTGTCATGCTCTGTGTGTGTGTGTGTGTGTGTGTGTGTATTTGTGTGTATGTGTGTGTGTGTGTGTGTGTGTGTGTGTGTGTGTGGGAGCTCACACTCTTTGGATGTGTTCCCGACTCAGGGGCTGTTATGTAAACCCTAAGCCTCCAACTGATCCTCCTTGTCAGTCAGGAGGTCTGGTTCCTAGAAGGCTGCGTCATGTGACCCAGGTCGTCTACGCGCATGACAAAAAAGAATCAGGACGACAAGTCAGCCGCCGGCCCACCTCTGACCCGACACGCTATAAATTACCTCTTCCAAACACATTCCCACAGGCCAGCCACTTGGGGTTTACATGCATTAAGAAACACATGTGCACACACACACACACACACACTCACATACACACAGAGAATCTACATAGACACATATACACACCACACAAACAACGCCCCCCTACCACACACAAACATACACACACACACACACACACACACACACACACACAGATACGCAGGTATGCGCACAAAGACGATCGATTAACAGGTGTGCAATAAGATAGATGCAGGCAGAAGACAGAGACCTGGTTTATTCTGATCAGATCAGAGACAGGACATCGGATTAGCTTAACATGACACTATACATGTACACATATCACATGAGTGATCACATGAAGTGTGTATCACATGAAACACACACACCACACACACACACACACCACACACACACACACACACACACACACACACACACACAGAGGCTAGAGTGATGGAACAAAAGCATCCATCGTCCTTCCAACTCCTCAGACCTGTTCCACCTCTCCGAGTCTGGCCCTTACTCTCGTGCATCAATCTTAACCATTGTCTGCACACCTTCAAATCATCATCCTTCACTCCACCTCTCTTCCTCCTTTCCCTGCTCTGTCCATTCCCTTTTACCCCTCTAAAGCCTCAGCCTCAAAAACTCCTCTGCTACTCTCCTCTCACACAACTCAACCCCCTTTGCCCTCTCCTCCTTCATCAAATCCACCTTTTTTCCCCTTCCTCCTTCCTTATCTCCTCTTTCTCTTCCTCTCCTCACATCCTTCATCACTCTGTTCTCTCTACTTTCTTTCTCCTGGACTCACTCTCGCTCTCTTTTCAGCTAAGCACAGAGAGCAGCAGCAGCTCCCCATCCAAAACAATAATATCCTGCACTGCACCCGCTGGACTTGCCATCGCACTACACAAGTCAGAGAGAGAGAGAGAGAGAGAGATGGAGAGAAAGAAGGAGAGAGGGGGAGATGGAGGGATAGAGAGAAGGGAGGAAAAAAAAAAACGCAGCGTCGCTCCTTCCAAGCAGTCAGAGTGACTGTTAAGAATTCCGCGGAACAGAATTCTGGGAATCCAAGCAGATGCTCGGCGAGTGCCAAACAAATGACTGCGCTCGCTCGCTCGCTCGCTCGTGTTTCGCCGCTCGCTGACTTCTTCCTCACCTCTCACCGCCCCGCATTAATCCCTTTTCCAGTCCGACCCGGTGCGGGCCCTAATTCTGACTCGCCCCAGCAAGAGACAGCTTGTGCTGCCAGACCAGGAGAGTCAGACTAGCAAGCCAGTGGAGAGCGATGATGAGAATCATTCCTGGGCCCTCACTCGCCCCTCCCTCTTTTCAACGATGCTGAATTTATATAGTGCCTTTAACCGACTTTCACTGCCTCCACAAACAAATTAACCCACATAAAGAACTCCTCAACTTATTTATTTATTTATTCTTTCAGGCTCTCTCAAATGGGTAGCCTAGCGTGTGGTCGCAGCAAAAGTTTTTATACTTTTTGGCAATTGAAGTCTTCTGTCTCCAACTGAAACTATGACCTTGCTTCTTCTGATGCAGTATACATGCAGAGCCTGCAGCTGCAGGTTAGGGATATACTGTAGAACACGAGGGAATGGGAGCATGTGTGTGTGAGCAATGAGATGGCAGTAGGGTCTGTGTTCGCAGAGCAAGTCCAGTAGGGTTTGTGTGCAGTGCAGTACAGTGATGGGCCGGCTTAGCAGTGGGACGGGGCAGCCTTCCAGCCTGCAGCCTTCCAGCCTGCCGGCCCTAAAGGGAGAGTCTGGCACCGGCCACAAACCTCCCAGAAAACCTCCAGCTGAGTTAAACAACCGCACAGAACCAGGTCAGCGCTCACTCAGGCGCATTTATGTACACAAAAGCCACGGCATGTTCAATCAGCGGCCATAAACAACAACAATAACATCAGCCACGTAAAACACACACAACACACACACACACACACACACACACACACACACACAATCCTCTCTCAGGCAGCATTACGGCAGGAGCAGCTCAGTGTGTGTATACAGTAAAGCGGAACTTTATGTGTGTGTGTGAGTGTGTGTGTGTGTGTGTGTGTGTGTAAGAGAGAACGCCAATAATGACAGAAGCAACAAGTGGTTTGTTAATCCAGTAAGTGGTGGAATTTCCTCAGAGGAGCCTCTCTTCCTCTAAAATGTGAAGTTGGCTGGCATGAACACACACACACACACACACACACACACACACACACACACACACACACACACACACGCTCGCGCACATGCACATGCACTACATCCATCACCCCACAGTTAGTCATCACCACAATCACAATCACAGATCACAATATGACTTTGTTCCTGTAAAAGAGCTGCCCCAAAAACGGTGTCTGGTTTCGGGAGAAATCCCACAGTGAGCAGAATGTGGTGCAATCAAAAAGCAGGGGCTGGGGAGTGGCACAGACACACAGCACACAGCAAGAGAAGGAGGGAGAGAGAGAGAGGGAGGGAGGGAGGGAGGAGGGAGACATAGAGAGTGGAGAGAGAGAGAGAGAGAGAGAGAGAGAGAGAGAGAGAGAGAGAAGGGTTGGGAGAACAAGGAGGGGTAGGAGTGAAAAAAAGAGTATAAGGGAGGAGGGAATAGGAGGAGAGGGAGGGAGAGAAAGGGAGAGTGAGCAGGCATGAAAGAGAGAGTGAGAGAGCGCCAAGGGGGTGGTGGTGGGGCGGGGGGCGGGAGTGGGCATGAGAAACACAGAGACAGGGACAAAGAGAAAGACAGCAAGAGAGAGACGGGGGGGCAGAGAAAGAGAGAGAAAGGGGCAGAGAGAGGTAGAGAGGGACAGACAGATTAAAGAGAAACGGGAGGAATAGACACAGGAAGAGAAAGAGAGATACAATGTGTGATATTAACACAGTGACGGGGAAAACTAAGACACTAAGAGGGGAAAACTCCAGCAGAGATAAGGAGACAGAGGAGACAGGAGAGAGAGAGAGAGAGAGAGAGAGAGAGGAGAGAGAGAATGAGAGAAAGTAGTCGGCCAAGAGATTGACGGAGCCCTGTGCGTATTAATAGCAGCTTCCAGCCCTTCACATGTCAACATGTCAGCTGTGCAGTGCCATGCCAACGCCATGGTGATGCTCAGGCATGCCAACATACCACAATCCCCCAGGGGTCGCTATGGACGCCATACTGTAGCTGACCAATCACAAATGCCTCACTGTCTGAAGGTTCTGTTTGTATTTGCGAGTGTAGAGTGGGGATCGGGGAGAAATGACATTCCATTCCTGTGGGAGGGTGGCATAGGGCATAGGCTGTTGGGTGTGAGTGTGTGTGTGTGTGTGTGTGTGTGTGTGTGTATGTGAGTGTGAGTAAGTGAGAGAGAGAGAGAGGGTGGGGATTGACGGGGGAAGTGTGTCACTACATTACTGGGGTGTAACATGACACATGTCCTAACATGACATGTCTGGACCAACTTTGTATCTTTGGCACTGATTCACTGTAGATGCACAGACAGGTGACACTTGGTGCACTTGAAACTTGTTGCTGAGATTGGCTCATGGAGGTTGGTGTTGGTACGTGCGTGTGTGCATGTACGTGGGTGTGTGCATGTGCGTGCGCGTGCGTCTGTGTGTGTATGTGTATGTGTATGTGTTGTGTGTGTGTGTGTGTGTGTGTGTGTGTGTGTGTGTGTGTGTGTGTGTGTGTGTGTGTGTGTAGGGGGTGCATCAATAGAGAATGGATTGTTACCTGATAGTTGGTCTGGTGGACAAAGAAGTCAGGACACCCCGCTAAGGCCATGCTGTCCCGCTGTCCCGTGTGCGTTTTGCCTCAGCTACCTCGCATCCACTCCCTGCAGCACCTAGGGGAGCCGAGAGACAAAAAGCACAATGACAACCCGACCCAACCCAGGACCAGCAAAACGACCAGCTCCTCCTCATCACAAGACTTTGGTTCATTCACATTGCATTCACTAGCGTGCCCATCTTCCAGGATGTGGATTGGTCTGCCTAGGAGCTCATGGGAGCACACATGCACATGTGGGTGGGCAACATATTAGATAGATTAGATTAGATTAGATTAGATTCAACTTTATTGTCATTACACATGTATAAATACAGGTAACGAAATGCAGTTTGGCATCTAATCGGAAGTGCAAAGAGCAGCAAGGCTGAATATAAGGCTGAAAAAAAGCCCAACAGTTTTAACATTCACAGAAAGCCCAAGATCTGCCTACGAGGAAGGCAACGTACAGCAATTGAGGGATCCCAGATGCTTTGCACAAAGTGAAACGTGAGAGCGTTCGGCACACTAGTTAGCCCAGAGTACACTGACATGACTTGAGACTGAGAACCGAGTACTTTTTATATCTTTCATGTCATTTTTGGCCAAGAAGACCAGAACGTATTGTGGTATAATTATAAGCCCATTTTGCCCATCCGTAATACACAGCTTGCAATAAACTTCAACACCCAAAGGCCACCTGCATTTGCTCACATTACGCTCACACATTTGTTTATGGAAACCAAACACTGCGAATCTCTTTATAACATTAGGCGATGGATGAAAATGGTTTAAAACAATTATCCCTTCTCTAAAAAAAAAAAAATCCCTTTGTGTGTATCAGGTAAACTCAGGCTCAGTCTCACTCCCAATCAGCCTTGCATAACGTTTCACTTTAGACTTCCCTGTAAGACTGCCTTCGACACCTAAAGTAAGCAAGAAAGAGAATTCCATCCCCCCACAGCCTGGAGGCTTCTAAAGGCTTTTGAACAGTCGTCTACATGAACTCTTCACTGTCATTTTATAGCACAAAGACTGCAGGCGGCAGTGTGCCAAAAAAAGGAAAGAAAAAGAGAAAGAAAGGTAGAGGGAAAAAAGTCAATGCTGACTTCACTTAAGATAGCATGCAGCTATTTCAGTCCTCCGCTTGTCTAAGCTTATCGCTGAGAAAGAAAGAGGGTGAGCAACAGAGAGAGAGGAGGGCAGAGAGAGAGATAGAGAAAGTGAGAGAGAGAAAGCAATCGAATGAAAAAGAAGAGAGGGAAAGAAAAGACTGGGAGTGAGGGTGAGAGAGACAGAGAGACAGAGAAAGAGAGAGAAAGAAGGAGTGTGCGAGCCCAAACATAACTTGTGTTTTGGTTTGAGTCCTGGAACATTTTGATCCTCTACGCTTGGACGAGAAGCGCAAGTCTGCGCTGAACTGCTTGTGACAGGTCACTCTCAGACAGTGCGTTCCGAGTTTTGCACACCCAGCGCCGAGCCTCCGAGCAATGCGCTTTGTGCTCGGCACACAAGCCCCCCAAGTTCCGGGCTACCAGCGCAGTGCTCTGAGCAACGTGTCGAACCTCCAAATTAACATCCAGTGATGACAGACGAAACACTGCTGCCCTGCACCATTGCCCAAGCTCAATGGGTTCCCTAATGATGGACACTGGTGTGTGTGTGTGTGTGTGTGTGTGTGTCCAGCAGTGCGAAAGGGGTGAGTTGAAACTGTATAAACTCTACTGTACTGTGAAGACAAAACCGTGTGTGTGTGTGTGTGTGTGTGTGTGTGTGTGTGTTTGTAAGCACACATACATGCTCTTGCAAGACAGTCTTGCTCAAGAGGGATTCATGTTTCAACTTGGTTTGGGTATGGCTATGCTAAAAGAAGCTCCACACAACTCTTATTCATAACACTACTGAACTATTTAGGCCAGTGTCATCTTCAAGGCAAAGGGAGGTGACCGTCATGAGTCCTCCCTCCCAGATTAACATGGATATGTGAACCGAGTCCTTGTTGACCTTAGAGGGGAGTCTGAGTCCATCCCAGCAAGCTGACCAATGCCCCAAGGGGGAGAATACCACAAAACCACTGTCATTTCTGCTGTCTCACAAGCTCAAAAAAGCCCTCCGTTCCACCCGAACAACGTCCAACGCAAAGCTTATCTCGGAGCTTCCATTCAGACATCAGCCACTGATCCTGCATCAAGATGTTGGGTACAGCAGGGCAGCAGGGGGTGGCGGTGGGGTCTCTTATTTTGAAGGCAGATCCAAGTCAGCTGGGTCTGTGTCGGTGGTGACCTGGTGAATGTCCCCTCAGGGCCGTGCAGGGCTCTCGGGTGGCCATGGCTGCTCGTTTGAGCTTCATTGTGTAACCCTGAGGCCTTATCAGGGTGCCATCACTGATGCTGGCAAACGCTCACAAGCAGGCAGGCAGGCAGGGACTGGACAGGGGCCAGGCAGTCGCAGGGCAAACTGAGGCAGGTGGTGGTGGTGACACTTGTAACAGCTCCAAACACCAACACAGCCTAAATGGCAACTCTAAAACACTCTGCCTGGTCTTCAAACCAAAATGTACACCAATATTAGCTGGGTTTCCATTCAACTTACTTGCATTTCATATATTCGTATTAATGAAAATTCGGCTCAGCTGTGTTTCCATTGACTGTGATGCAAATTCACAATGGACATTAAAATTAAAGTAATCAAGTATCTCAAACAGCTGTGGGATCAAAGCATAATGTTGTCAGGACAATGTCTACGTGGTAACTGTACTGTGTGAGAAACAACCTATTTCCATCCACTTCAGTCAAATTATGCCCTAATCGCATTGAGAATTAATCTACAGTAACAAATTGGCTGGAAACCCGGTGTGTGTTACTATGCCCTGAAGAAGGCCCCATACCACTACACACAGGAATTTTTAACTAGACATGGGCATGCCATTTTTGGAATAAAGACATTTTAATAAAGGAGTGTCTTAGTCATCTGAGAATATTTTTTCTCTTTTTTTCCCCTACATAAGATTAGGGAAATCATATATTACAAGTTATTACTACAACAAATCAATAAATACATCGATTTCAGCATAAAAACCTACAGCTTGCCAATTCAAAGTTCTCTCTTGACAGGAAGAATCACTGGGAGTGGAAGCCTGAACCTACTGAAGTCGTCTGTATATATCAGACAGACACACCAAAAGGACCAAAGGGGTTCTACTATGACTCCTTCCAAATTACATCAAAAACCTGATTCAAGTGACTGTCACATTGACTTCAATCACCTCGGCTTTTTTCACCTTCCCCCTCTCCTTCAGTCCAGACACACGCACGCACGCACGCACGCACGCACGCACGCACGCACGCACACACACCGGGCTAAGACCCTGCCGTGAACGTTAAACTAACACAGTCTCCAGAGGGCTATAAATGGCTGCTCTTGTCCTCACTGGGCCGCCTTGTGGGACAGAGGAGTATTTATAGAGCTGAAGACACAGCAGCAGCGGCAGCAGCAGGCCCAGCACACTGACACAGCACAAGCGGCCCAAGAGGGCACAGCTCAGCTGGGATCAGCTGACTGATCACGGCAACACGCCACCGCACCGCACCGCACCGCACCGCACAGCACAGCACAGCACAGCACAGCACAGCACAGCACAGCACAGCACAGCACGGCACAGAACAGAACAGCACGCCTAATAACATGCTTCAACGTTGACATTTTCAACTCTTGACACTCAAACAAGTCATCCTGCCCATAAAACAGAGTTGTGCCCCATTAATGGCAAAACCACAGATTTGACCCAGGGGAAAATCATTTCGGCCCATCAACAGTTTGCGCGGTGTAAAGGTTGTCTATTAAATGTTATATTAGTTCCTGCACTTTCTGTGGAGAAACGTGGCAACTGAAGCTCAGGTTGCCTTTTCATGGTCCTGATCCTTTGTTTCTTATCCTGCCTTATGTTTCCTACAGATGGTCTTCTTTCAGTGTTTGTCACCTTGTCAGTGCTGTCACTTGTCAACTACATGCTGATTATGTTGGCGTTGTGTTTTGCTTCTCTGTGGCGAGTTTATGTTTGATAATGGCGCTATAGAAAGTAAAGTCATTATAAACTCATAAATAAAATGAAATTAAAATGGATACAGAAGGCTGAGCAGGCCACACAGTGGTCTAGCAGAGTACAAATCACTGACCACTGATTTAGTGTTTAGCGCAAGAAGGACACAAATGCTCCAGTGTAATCACCTGTACTGCAGAGCGTCACACACCTCCTCAGGGCTGTGTTTATGAAAGGCTCTGTGCTGCTGCTCACAAGCCAGCATGTGTTTCCCGAAAATGATACAAGCGCAACCACACAAAGTACAAAGAAGGAAAAAATAGCCTGTAAACAAAGCAGAAGCACCAGAGCAAAACACTTATGACGTAACTGAAGCCTAAGCTAAACCCTTGCAACTTCTCACAGATCCAGAAAAAAAAAGCTGGTTTAGTAGTAATGAGCTACTAGGTCATCAGATGCCAAAAAAAGTGGAATGTAATTGGCTGACTGCTTCGTCCGATGGCTAGTGCAACCCAGCACATCAAAGAATGCCTGCCAAATACTGTGTATTGTATACACTAGGCCATTTTGAACAGGGCCTACATGAGTAACTGTAAGAGCAGGGGGGCAACTTTTCAAAGGTTTCTCAGCAAGTTAAACTATAAAAACAGAGCTACTTTGCTCTCATTTACATCCCCACAACTAGTCTAAAGAAAAGTGTTGATATAAAGTGAGGAGAGTTGCATCAGCGTTCAAAAGAAAGTAACTGTGCCAACCAAACAAATACAGCTCTTTAGGTTACAATGAATCCAACATTCTGAAACACCACCTCGTCTTACATGGGTAACACACCCAATTTCCCTGCAACTGCAAACTACTCACAATCCTGTAGTGTACTGAACAGTAACAACATGCCTCCATTCATGCAGGGCCTGGGAGTGTAAATAAACTGACAGAGCAGCACTTAAGCACCTGATGCAACAACCCAAGCGAACACCGGGCACATGGCACCTTCCGGACAGCAACCCAGCGCTGTCAGTTGGACACTGCACAGAAATGGCTTGGCAAGTGAGATAAAGGGACAGACACTGAGCCCTTGCAGTGTCCCGGACCACGGGCTCTAGTGTTTTGTGTTCTGACAGCCTCGGGCTACTATGGAGGCATTCTAGAGGCAGGCGAGACAACTGGTGTGCACATGTTGAATTTGATGTCCTCACTGGGCTGCAGGAAGACTGATGTCACAGTGTGGACTGTATGTGCCTATGCGTGTGAAAGAGACACAGAGAGAGAGACAGAGAGAGAGAGTCAAACACTATACTGTAAGCCACATGCTAAATAAAAAGTCACATTGCTAAATCACAGTAAACTTGGGCACTGTGCTGCAGAATAGAGGCATTTCCATACAAAGACTGTCAGGAGTCCACTGTCCTCATGGAGATGAAAAAAATGATATGCTCTTAAACCACAAGGCTGGCACAGGAACCCTGCTTTTAGACACAAATTAGCAAAGCTCTCCCCGAGTGAGAACTTCAAAGTATGCCTAGTTGAGAAGTCAGCTTGAAAGAGGAAAGAATAGCAGCAAGAAACACATTAATGCAGGTGATGAGAGTCCCTTTAAGTCCTTAATGACTGCAATGACTGATGGGTTAAGGTTAGACCCCCCCTCTGGTAAAACTCAAAACCACTCTCCTGAACTGTCAGCGATTTCTGGGGCTCCAATTCTACGAAAAATAAGTGGCTATTTGGGGATAGGCCTAGGTATAGCTCATGATCAAACCAAAGATATTGCCATCCTGACACGTAACATTGATAGCCTATATTTCAGACTCAGGACAATTTAAAAGTTATCATCATGCAATTCACACTGTTTCAGTGGCACAGTCTACACATTATTTCATCTCAGTTGCTGAAGCCAGTAAAGCTGACACAACAAAGCAATGAATTTAAAAACACAGATTTAATTCTTGCTGTTCAATTTTTATTTTTCTTCTTCACTGGTTCAGCTATGTGAAATATGATTGTGTCCCAATGTCTCGAGAATGGCAAAACTGTGAGATTATTGCTATTGAGGGGCAATGCTGTGTGACGGTATCATACTGTCAGTGGCTGTCATTCCAATCCCTAATACAGATAATCTTTCTTAGCAACATGCAGCTAGGTTTACAGCACGGCTGGCCAACCCCGTCTGAGGCCATGTGCTGAACAGTATTCTGTGCCCCCCACCCACTGACCCGGCAGCAGCGCTATCTCTGAGGCTTATGGAAATTACCAGAGGACGCTCCTGCCCATCCCAAACCACCCCCTCCCCCCTCAGCCCCTACTGCACTCCCAGGCTCTCATGGGAACACTGCCTCAGGCCACACATCCAGCCACTCCTCTTTTAATCCAGTCATTACCCATCCCTTGCTTTTATCATTCATTACAAAAAAGGGGGAAAAAATGAATGGCGACGACAGGGCCACAGGTCACTCTGCTGAGAGGGGAAGGCAGGCAGGCTCACATCTTTTTTCCTCAATTATCAATTTCTGGCCATGGTCGTCCAATAAGGCAATAAATAGGGCTGTGTGTGTGTGTGTGTGTGTGTGTGTGTGTGTATATGTGTGTGTGTGTGTGTGTGTGTGTCCATGCGCATGTCTGTGTGTGTGGCCCAAGCTTCCTGTAGTCTTTCAATGAGTTAATTAGAGTGAGACAATGAAAGAGGGAAAAACAGAGTGAGATAGACAGATGAGATAGAGAGAGAGAGAGAGAGAGAGAGAGAGAGAGAGAGAGAGAGAATGGGGAGGGGGGAGAGGACTGAATACTACAGAGGCAATGGATCTGAACAAAATCAATCGGCTCTGCTGATAAGGGCAAAAAAGAACTGAGGTCTAGCAGGACAGCAAAAGAGCAGAGAAAAGTGGAGTTGACTGGAGTGGATTAGCGCAAGGTGTTCAAAAGGGTTAGGACACTGTGACGGACTGGCACTCCGTCAAAGAAGAGTGGGGGGAGGTGGTGGTACAATGTGTTGCTCCAAATCCTGAAAATCAGGTCAGAATCTATCCAGTACATTCCTAACAGACAGACCCCACACACACTGACCACACACACTCCTGAACACACACATACACGGGCATACACACACGAGCGCACGCGCGCACATGCACACACACACACACACACACACACACACACACACACACACACACACATACAAAATTGCTTGTGGTGGTAGAATAGAGCCCCGTGAGTCTTGCAGTCACATGTCGTTCCAGCTACACAGGGACTCCAACCAATGGGACGACATGGCCAGAAGACGAACGGGTCACTGAACCTCAAAACTTCACCAAACACTGAAAGATCCGCAGCATACGTTGGAACAGACTGTGTGAGTCACACACACACGCATACACACAGCCAGAGAAGTAGAGCAGCAGCCATACAGTGTTCAGAGGAGTGAGCGGTCTCAAGCAAAGCTCTCGTCCATCCCTAGTACAACCACTTACGCTGAGAACTGGGGCTGAACAGCTTCACTGGAGGCCCTGCTCCCGCTCCCCTGACCAACCACTCTCTCTCCCTCCCTCTCTCCCCAACACACACACACACACACACACACACAC
This sequence comes from Tenualosa ilisha, assembly GCA_015244755.2. NCBI lineage: Eukaryota > Metazoa > Chordata > Actinopteri > Clupeiformes > Clupeidae > Tenualosa > Tenualosa ilisha. The sequence goes on along the minus strand of PYXC01001802.1, from coordinate 2,509,425 downwards.
ACACCACACACTATGCCCCATTTTTCTCCCTCTCTGTGAAACCAGACTTTATGTAACATCACAGTGTATACACAATACCCCCCTTTTCTCTCTCTTCTCTCTCCCTCTCCTCTCCTCTCCATATCTCTCTCTCTCTCTTTCTCTCTCTCACCCCGCTAATTGCAGTTTCCCTCCGGGAAGATATGGAAAGCATGGCGTTTTGTTTATTTTTAGGTGAACACAGGGAGGACAGAGATAAAGCAAGACAAGAGTGAAGAGATGGGGAACAGAGAAGCGGAGAAGAAGACGAGAGAAGAGCTGGGGAAGAGAGAAGCAGAGAGAGAAGACAAGAGAGAGGCCAGATTGTTGTTTTTTTTCACACATCAGCTGGCTTAAGTTGTTGTTGCAGTGGGTCAAAGGTGACAAAGGCCTAACCTGCAGTTCTTAGCCGGGCAAAGCTGGCTGACTTGGACATTTGACATTTAGTGACATTTAACACCTGACCAGAAAAGCATTAGACCTAGTCTTTTGTGAATCTGAGTGGGAGAATTGGCTGCGTGCACAGGGGGGCAAAGCCAGAACTATGAAAGCCAGAAGGGGGCCTTCAAAAGACTTCACAGGAGAGTAGGGAGCCATGGCAGCCCACTGAAGAAACAGGAGATTGACTGCCCACCACCACCACCATCACCCCAGCCCAGCCCCAAGCACCCACCCTTGTAAGGTGACACTGCCGCACTCAGGCCAAGTGCTGATAAATGCCTTAAGACTGACTATGAGTGCATTTGAGTGAAAGAGGCTGAGCGTGAGCACTTCAGAGAAGCAGTGGGTGTGACTGTGTTTGTGTGTGTTTGTGTGTGTGTGTGTGTGTGTGTGTGTGTGTGTGTGTGTGTGACAAATGAATAAAATTAGACTCCTGTTAGTGTATAGAATCAATGTGAATGTGAGAGTGAGTGAGAGGATGACCGAGTAAGAGAGAGCACTAGAGAAAGAGAGCAAGAGAGAGAGAGAGATTCAGAATGTGAGTGAGTGTGTGTGTGAAAGAGGAGCGAAGAGACAGTAAGTCAGAACATGCCTTGAAACATCTCATCTTCAATCCTTTCCATCCATTGTTTAAAAGACCCAACCCCCCCTTACTAAAACAATCTGAGCTTTCCTGCTGGGGTCTGGAAGAACCCGTCAACTCAGCACCTTGCTGGGTGCCGCCATTTTCTTACACCTTCACCCCACTCTCAACTCATAACGGGAGACATTGGTCTCTTCTACCAGTCCTCTTGCTCCTCTGGATGACAGGCAACTGAGACAAAATGCACTCAGAGGAAAGGAGACGGTGCAAAACTGTAGAAGAATTCATGATCTTAAGTCTTCTCATTCCAATGTGTGTGTGTTTGGGGGGGTAGTTTGGGCTTCAGCACTGAACTGTGTCTGAATGAACGGAAACATCTGGGTGAGGCTAATGTTTTATCACCAAGTAACAGGAGAATTGGAACACGGTTCCTCACTGATGCTACTCTGCCAAATGCCCCACACAAATGAAGCAGAATAGTGTCACTAACCTAAATCTACTCCTTTAGCACTTAAGTCACAAGGTGTGAGAAACAGAATGAGAATAAACAACAGTCTTCACTAAGCTGTTCTGTAAACAACTAAAAAGTCCTCTTACAACATTTAGCAAGAGCACACAGACACACACACATACACATAAAGTCAATTACATAACACCTGATTGCTTGCTGCCAATTCTTCACTAGGTGAACACCACTCAATTAAAAGCATTGGTAGTTTGCATAATGCATGTGTCACTACATTGTACCGACACACCAAATATGGGAAAAGAACCTGAAGCAAATAATGTTATGGCTGCATCAGACCTGAGTCCCAGAACACAGAACAGGACGGGTTTCAATCACTTAAAACCTCAACTATAATACAGATGGAAATGGACTAGCTCTATGAGCAGGGATAGAACTGCAGAGCTATAACCTAGAATCAGTAATGGCAATGACAAATCAGCCACTTGGGAATCTAATAGATAAACTGATGTCATTTCCATCCCTGGTTGACACACACAAAATATTCAGTGTAGTTTTAACACCTGTATAGACCTACACTATGCTCCAGTGTGGCGTTAAGTGCATTGGACACCTTGTGCACAGATTGCCTACTTTACAAAGTCCCCTGACGCACAATTTATGAGGAGTCAGCAGCGGACTAAAAATATACCTGAACCGCATCCACAAAGTGAGTCCTGTTTGTAAACACCAGATCACAAGTCAGCCAGACACTGGAGATATATGGCTAACATACAGGGAGTGCACTATCCCACTGTAAAGTTACATAAGATAGCTGCTTCTTTACCACGAGGTTACCCCGACTACTATTATAACGGTGCGCATTTGGAGGAGAGTAGATTTCGAAGTTTAGTGAACATTCGTCCCCCCATGACACAGTACTAATAACGCTACACGCACACGCGTGTGATCAGGTGGTCGCACCGCCCGGTGATAGCTTAGCTAGCTAGCTAGCTATGACATTTGAGCCCTACCGACCCCTCACCCTTCATTTTCTCCGCCTCTCGCCCGTTTTAAACCGCCACTTGTCCGACAAAACAACATGACATCACCAAAAAGTTGTGCAAGTGCTCACACTGCTGGGATGCACTGTAACAAAATGATCAAAATAGCTTACCAACTACAATAACGTGGATTTGGTCAGAAAACTCACCTCTAAAACAGCGCTCTCCAAGGGGCGACTACACCGAGGATGTCGGGAGGGGGAGAGTTTTACCACCCGTGGCCTGATTCAGCTACCCTAGCTTAGATTGAAAGGTTAACTATAACCTCAGCAAATACAAAGTTGTTCGCTAAACTCTGTGTTGCCTCTCGCGGTCAGCATTCCCGAGGAGAGGCAGGCTGCGTCCACTGAATCCTCGCTCAGCTGACTCCTTCGAACACATGAGAGGGCAACTCCTCCGTGCCCGCCCTGTTACGCACTAGACACCTCCCAGACTCCGTCCCCGACATTTTAACCCCTTACGGACATTTCGGCTTGAGGAGGTAGCCCAAAATGGACTGACGAATGTAAAGTGTAATTTTCTCCCAAGTGCGCACACCTCCTCGTTGCGGATATCACCTTAAAAGTTCCCTGGATAATAGGCTTACTGAAATCTTTAGTCGACGAGTTTGCGCGCGGCTGACGCAGGACTTTGCATCTGAAGTTGACCACTCACGTGGTCTGCAATTCGGGCGTCCTCGTGTTTCTCCCGTAGCCTAGCAGTGTAGCATAGTTGTTTTTTTTCCTGGCCTGAAAATAACTGAAATATTTGTCTTATAGTACAGTACCGGGCTTTGCATATTGTGCCTAAACACCTTGTGTTGTAGCCTGATTAAGTTAGGTAATTACTGTAAGTAGCCTAATTGTGGGGTATTTTGTCTGCCCCAGGCAAACCACTTTGATAGCCAAATGGTGGCTTTGCCTGTTCTTTCAGTTTTGAGAAAAGTAGGCTACATAACCTAATCATTACAGTCAAAACTTTCTTTTGGAACATTTGCTGTCACCACTAACCTGCGTTGTAACCTATGGCCTACTGCACAGTCCTGCACACTGCTCTGGACTATTCACCATCCTTTCATGAATCCAAATTCCAGGCTAATTCCATTCTCACTCACTCATCCATTCCATATAGCTGTTTTGGAAACCTGTTTATATATTTTGAAATAGGCCCATGTGATTCCTTTCTATAAGTCTGCCAAAGACTTTGGATTTCTTAAAATTCACAATTAGCCTAAGCCCCAATAGGCTTCCACAGTGACACTGGAATGTACTTGGAAACCCCCTCACGTTTCCATCTCGCCTATGGAAGTTGGTTTTTGCTGCTGTTCAGCTCAGTAGAGAATTCTGAGATACAGACATTTTTGCCTTCACACTTTTCTCGTGTTCTTGATAGGCAACGAGGCTCAGAGGGACGATTGAGGGCATCCTCAGCGGCGCCATCACAGCGTGGTTCGGCAACTGCACCGCTGCAGACCGTAAGGCCCTGCAGCGGATTGTGAGGACAGCCGAAAAGATCACTGGAGTCTCTCTGCCCCCCCTCTCAGACATCTACAGCACCCGCTGTCTGCGGAAAGCCAAGAACATTACCAAAGACACTGCCCATCTCTCCCATGGACTATTCACCTTACTACCATCTGGCAGAAGGTTCTGTAGTATCACTGCCCGCACCTCCAGAATGGGGAAGAGCTTCTTCCCGCAGGCAGTCAGACTGCTGAACAAGCTGTAGTGTAATTGGACTGGAATTTCTTAGTAACTCAGGATGCAAACCAGCGCGTCACAGCACACTGCACCTTTATGCCCCCCGCACTTTCTTGCTGCTATCACTTATATTTATGAAGAATAGTCTCTTGTTCATAAATCATAACCCCTAGCCTTGCTGCTATTATTTATATTTATATAGAACAGTCTTCTGTTTACAAATCACACCACTAGCCACAGTGCTCTGCTAAAAGCCATGCCCTGTCTAGCGTGTTTGTTTTAGGTCACCTGTATTTTTGACCTGCCAATTGTTTACAACTGTGTTGTAATGTATGTACATATGTGTACAAGAGTGCGTGTGTAGTTGTGTGTGGGAGTGCGTGTGTGAGTGGGTGAGTGAATCTGTGTAGTCCCGCAATAGTGTATGTAGGCACTATTACATATCTGCCTTGTCCATACTGTGTTTTAACAGTTACGTGTATCACCAATTGTTCCCGGTGAAACGTTGTCTCGTCTCACTATGTACTGTGTATATGGCTGAAACGACAATAAAAAACCTACTTGAGGATCACAAACATCAAGTGGGAAAAGACCAGAAAAGTGTGTAGGCAAAAACATCTGTATCTCTGACTTTTCTGAGCTCGACAGCAGCAGTTATTAAAAAAAAAACAATTGTTATTTTCGATAGGCTTTTTCGGGATGGAAACGTGGGCGGGGTTTCAATTATGTTTCGCTGATGTCACTGCAGAGGTCTATACAGGAGGACAGGGTTGGTTGGCAATGTTAGCTGAGGAAAATTCAACAGTCAACAGTGGGTATAAAGCCTTTAGAAAGACAATTCATGCAGCTTTTCCTCTCCAGCCAGGGAATTCAAGGGGTTGCTATTCAGACACTGAAAATAATTGCCTTGGCAGCAGAGGAGTATGAAGCTCTTAGAGTAAGAAGCACTGAGTAAGCCTTAATGTGTATTTACAAGGGAAGGTAGGAGACATTGAAATCAATACCCAACTTGTTCCAATAAATGACATAGCACATAGCCTGAGCTGGTGAGAGACAGCAGAACTCATGAGGGGGAACGCGGCCACTGTTTGGTCAGGCAAAGAGGATGCAGAAAACTAAGTGGTCCTGTTCCAGAATTTCACAACTCAGAGGAAGCTTAGGTTTAGGTTTATCAGGTCTATTACTGAGATTCAGGTGCTGCTGGCAAAGCAAGCATTTCACAGATGTGTGAAAAGAAACTGATGTGTTAGCCTACTCTTTTACCTCCTTTATCAGGCTCATATACATTGTCTAATAACATTAGCCTACAGAAATAGGCTTATAAAACATAATGATCTATTATTTGGAAATTCCTAGTGCTGAGATTTCACAGCACTGTAATTTCACAGCATCACAGCATTCACAATCTGCGTTTTGGCCTCACATGGGCTAACCTACCATGTAAACAATGAGTGTTCCAAATATAAGACAGTCATGTGTTCTGGGAGAAAAAAAATTCTCCTCTCCCTTCTGACAAATGTTTGGAGACTGCAGATGTTCTGAAGACCCACTTTATTCTCTTTATTCAGAGAAACCTCAGAGGGAGGGATTTCTTAGAGAAGTGTTGGATGACTACAACTCTATTGACCCAACAGATGACGTAAAAGTGCTCATGATATTTTCATTAGAAAGTGTGTACACTTAATTGATGAAATCACATTTTTTTTTCATGTGACAGAACAAATGGCTCTTGTGTGAAATTAAATAGGCTTATAGTGAGCTATAGTGAGCAACATTGTTCTATGCAATGATCCATTGTAAAGGTGGTAACACACTGTATTTTTTAGCTTGCCTTAACTCGGACATAGAATAGATGAATGGAGTATTGTACCTTGTTCTGGTGTTAAAATATAATATAGAATATATTCAATTTTGATTAATTAAAAGTATGCTTAAATGCAGTTCTACAAGCTCAATTACAACCCTATAGTAAGGCTGGGGATTGAAATGGTCTTTGTGTTGGCTAAATGGTGCCCTCTTTGACAACCACAAATGAACTACAGTTGATTTGTGGTATGTGACATCACAAGTTGGCTTTGTTCTAATTCACCCATTTTTAAGTGTCTTTTTCTAAGTTCAAGATTTACATGAGGGAGGGCACAACCATTTTTCACATTAATGACAGCCCTGTAGACATGAACAACCTCTCCTAGTTCAGCAAAGCCAAGGTAAATAAGTGGTTTCCATTCTGTGTCACTTTTAACGGATCATAGACAGTTTGAAATCAGACAATGGGTGATAAATGGTGCTTTCACCCAGCCTTTCTGATTCTGGTTCAGTCACTAAATGCAAAAGGCACTGTCCTTTACACAGCCTATAGTCCAACAATCAAAAGCTAAAGTTGGTGTTGTTGTCTACCATTCATCAAGCTGTTCTCCAAGTCTAATTTAGAAATGAAAAACAATCCTTTTTAGTGTGTTTGGGGAATCACATGTCAATCATCAGTTGCTGGATTTGAACATAATGATCGATCAGCAGGTTCATTGTGGGCCAAAACAATCTGAGCTCCCAAGAATAGTGCAATTGGACACTAAAGTTTTTCTTTGGTTATGGGCACTGAAACGTAGAATATTTTCCTTCCATTTTTTTCCCCTGTGCATTGAAGTTCATGGGCTTGAAACGTTTTGCAAAGTTTCCTCAACAAGTCAGTTAAAGTCAGGTTACGAGATCAAAGTTTTCTAGCCATCCACTAATCCTCAGAACATGATCTTTTCCTGCTAATAACTGAAAAATTCCACTCATTCTTGCTGGCGAGTTGGTTGGGGAACTCAAGCCCTTGAAAACCGACATTGTTCTGGTGCGTACCGCGCTGGCTTCTGCCGGACTGAACTCTGCGTCGGCTGTTTGTTTTGGAGCCTAAGTTTGTGGCACACCTCCACTGCATACTGCCTGCCCAGCAGCTTAAGAATAGCATACTGAGAAACTTGAATCCAGGATCTCTCTCCCTCTTTCTCTCTCTCTCCATTTAGGTTTCAGTGTATGTTAATAATAATGGCATGTTCTTTGCCCTGCACCTGCAAATTACCTCTCTCTTTTAAAAAAGCATGATTGTTTTTAATCTTCAATCTCAATCAGGTCAATATGGTCTAAGTAATGCAAAATGTAGTTACACTCAAATAAATGAAAATGCCATTATGCTATAACAATAACAGTGTGTATTTGATTACAGGAAATAGCTTCTTGGAATACCTGCGGTATTAAGCTTACAAGAGTAATTTGTAAAACATACTTGACCATTGGTTCCCAAACTTTTAACTGTCGCGTACCCCCTTAGACACTCTGGTCCTACCAAGTATCCCCCTGCATCACAGACTGCTTGCTAACAAGTAAGTTTTTTTGCATAAATAAAGCTGCATTAACAAAATATGAACGTACATTATATGCAGTATATGTAGTCGCAATTGGGTTATATTGATGATAGATTGAGTATTACATCTTTTGCCATGTTTTCTTTATGCTGTTGAGAGCTGAGAACCTATTTAGAGATTTATTTTGTGTACCCTTTTGTGTAAAACTGATTCAAGTACCCCAAGGGTACTCGTACACCAGTTTGACAACCACTGCTCAAAACTAGTTCAAAACAACAGGTTTAACAACAGGGAAAACAACACTTTTGTGCAAGTATACCTGCATATATTTGATGTAAATAAAACTTACACTTCACTTCATGCTAACAAAAAAAACATTGCAAGATGTCATTGTTTAAAATAAAATTAGCATATGAAGACAGGGTGTGTACTTTGAACTTCTAAGGGGCCTGAGGCTCACCAAAAATCTTGGGTGTGTTACTGAGTCTTTTAGACCCTCTGATCTAAATGTCATACACCTGCAGATCCAAAGAGATTTTGAGTGGTCATAACTAACGGTTGAAGTGAGTTGAGTTAAGGCCCTCTAAACCATACAAGGCAATGGCAAGCCTGCAATTTTTTTCTTCCAGACCTCCCCCTACAGTCACCGATTAAAAAAAAAATCGCACCAATGTTGTGCGCCAACACTCACCGATCCATGTGGATTTGTTTGCAGCCCAAAGCAATGTTCACGTTCGTACAGTTATGTTGATTGACATATAACAGCAATTTTAGTTTCACACAGTTTCAGTTTCGTTGGCCGTTTAAGCAGATTGCAAGTGTAGTAACTGCAGAATATAGGTAGAGGCAGCCAGAGAACCTTCATTTATCCTGTAATGAGCCATTTAACCATCAAAGTGACCATGTAGCTGGTAAAAGAACCTAAAAATGTTGCCTGGTTTGCCTTTAATATCTGCTCAATCCTTATCTGCACTTGTCTGAAAAGGCCTGAAATCTATGAATAATAGTATTAATAATAACTAGCCTCTCTCAGTCTCATTTAAACCATCTATGACTCACGTAACAACAACAGAGAAAGGAAAGAGACAAACTGAGCACTGAAAGAGGACTCTTTTTCAAAGATTCTTGCATGAATGACATCAGTAATTACAGTTCAAAGCATAGAGTTTTTAAATTACATAATGGAATTGAAGAGTTTTTTTGTATAGCATGTCCTATATAACCGTGTATAACCTTTATGGTTGCATGTTTTGCCAGACTTCACTGGAATCTCTGCACTTTCCAAGTAAGCTAAACAATGGTCTGCAAGATTTTCCAGGTAGTCTCCGCTCCAGAGCCTTGTTTTCTATTTTTTCTTCTTCTTTTCCAATCCTACAACTCCCTCCCCCTCAATTCCAGGAGCAGCAAGAGAAACAAATGTTCTTACATCACTGTCTTTGTGCCCTCATAATAGTAGTCTGCTCCGGAGCATGAGACAGATTGTAATGATCATATATCAGATGTTCAGAAACAGACATATACTCACTCATATATCTCACTCATCCATATTGCTGTTCTCTCTGTGTCTGCTTCACACACATAGACATTGGCACATATACTTACAGTGCCATTGACAGTTTGTGGAAATGTGTGGATTCATAGCACAATTCTCTTTTATGCTCACACATATCTTATATGCTGTTCACTTTCCATCATTTGCTTTCAGGACCTCACTGATTCTTGGTGCTTTGCTGACAGTGATAGGCTGTGTCTGCTCAGTATCATCCTCAGGGTGCAGTGTCAGTGTTGGGTTGTGATATTTGCTTCACAGTTGCATGACCTTTAATCTGTATACATACATTTTGTCATGTCTATAAAGCACATTTTATTTCTTCTCATTTAAACTTCATGGAGCCAGAACTGAATTAGCAATATAGGGCTCTCCTTATATTAATGTAACCATCCCACCCGGGTGTGAGTGTGACACTGTTGCATAAATGTCACTCTGTGGTGGGAGTCAAGACAGAAAACATCAGATTCTGTGGCAAACAGCTTCTGTGCAGATTTGTTCTGTTAATGTGCCAGTCATCATGTCCTGATCCCACCTCTCTAGGAGCACCCTCTACAGACTTGGACCTTTATGCCACAAGACTATAACAGTGTAATACAATGAGAAATTATAGTAATGCAGATAAATGTATCACTAGATTTCCTGTCTTAAACTATTTTTGAAGGAGTGGGTAATTTTTAGTAAATACGCAGAATTAAATGAATTCAACTGTGTGAGTATTTTCTTGTGTGAGTGTTGTGTAATGGGTAGTGTGTGAATGTGTGTGATAAGTGTAGTGTGGTAGGGTAGCCCTCTACATTCTCCTGCACTTAAAAGTTGGTTCTCCAAAGTCTTCTCTCTAGCTTCTTGCTGTAACTTCTAAGGCTTCCCCAAAACTGTTGACTTTGGTAAGTGTAACTGTAACTACTACTGGGAAGCTGCTGTTGTACACTACAAGCACAGTACATGTGAGGGATATAGTATGGTGTGCAGCTTTGCACTATGGTGAAAGGGTAACTGTGATTGGACATAAGGGAATTGGTCTCTGCCCTACATAGTCTGTATACCAGCTGGCCTAATGTCTCATATGTCAACATTTCTTTTGGACGGGCGGCCCCACTTGATCTTCTAAATCCATTTCTTTGTTCTGCGTTATCTTCTCCTCCTGACTCTTCTTGTCTTTCATCATTGGATGTTCTTTCCCCTTTTAGCATGTCCATGGCATGTGCATCATGCTCTTCCTTGTGATCTATGTGATTGAGGTCACCAATGTCTGGTGTTGGTTCTTCTTGATGATCATCAGTTGGACAAAACTCCCTGGCTCTTGCACACAGCACTGTTTGAGCATCAGGAGCTTGAGACGAATGACCCTCACTATGCATCCTCTATGTAACCGCACTATGAGCACTCTTCTGAAACTGTCACATGGCAGTTCATAACCGGGACCTGCACTGAAGGTAAGATCTTCCTCATCTGAGCTGTCAGTCACTGGCGCTACAGTGCTTTGACTGGCCTTTGTTTGCTGCTCTTTTGCAAGTGCTCATTTTGGGGGTTCATTCTCAAGGGGCAAGTTGTTCACTGGTAACAAGAGATTACAGTGTAGTACATGGACAGACCTAATTCCTGTTTCTGGCTGCACTTTATACACCTGCCTATTTCCTATCCATTCCACAACCCAGTAAACCGTCTTCTCCCAGTAGGCACGTAGCTACGGCCTCCTCTTTCAGAGAGATTATTTACGAGCCCTCTGTTGTCTGCTTGAAGCATTGATCCTCTTACCGCCCCGTCATTGTACTTCTTACCCTTTGCAGAAGACTTCTGGCTGTTTCAGGCTGCAATCTACTAAGCTTCACACATTGGGTTAGCCCACTTCTTTTCAAAACTTTTACAGTCAGATCGATTGGCAATCTTGGTGCTCGCCCGTAGAAGAGTAAAAACGGGGAATAGCCGGATGCCTCTTGCCTTGTTCAATTACAGGCATGCACAGTGTGAGGCAGATGTTCTTCCCATTCATTCTTTTTCTCCTCATGCAAAGTTCGCAACATCTAGAGGCGCATCCTGTTCACCCTTTCCACAGGGTTCCCCTGCGGCCGATACGGGGTGGTCCGTGTGTGAGCAATTCCGGACAGTCTACTAAAAAGGCCATTCTCAAACTTACAACCCTGATCGTGGTGGAGCTTCTCCGGATAGCCAAAATGAGGGATAAAATCTTGAGAGATCTTTTGACTGCTGTGTTTCCTGCTTTGTTCTTTTTTCAGGTGTGCCTAGACAAAGCGTGTGAAGTGGTCGTCAACTTAAACACCTCAAGCAAGCAATTTAATCTTACCAGTGTAATACAATGAGAAATCAAATAGTAATGCAGATGAATGTATCACTAGTTACATTTCCTGTCTTAAACTATTTTTGAAGGAGTGGATCATTTTTAGTATATCAACAGAATTAAATGAATTCAATCATGTGAGTCTTTTCTTGTGTGACTGTTGTGGGTGGTGCGTGAATGTGTGTGATAAGTGTAGTGTGGTAGGGTAGCCCTCTACTTTAAGGACAGCCATATACTATTATGCTCTGCCTGAGGCCCTTAGCACATGTATGTGTTGTGTTCCATTTGTTTGTCATGTGCACCTCCATCCACCTGAAGTCTTCTTTCATATTATGACAGAGTGGCCATTTCTTTAGACTATTTAGTTGGTACCTCTCTGGCACGGATCATCAGTGACAGTGTGTTTTTTTGTTTCAGCAGTGATAATGTTTTGTTGTACATTTGTGTTGTTTATCTTTATCTTCCTGTGCCAGTGGTTAATGTTGAATGCTGTACATTGCATAGCTTTTCTTCTCATTTTGGGATTGCAGTGTTTTGCAGGTGTTACCAAAAACACATCCAGACTGTACATTACATGCAACTTCCCAAATGCTGTTTCAGCACAGCCTCAACACCCACTGATGGCTTACACACACACACACACACACACACACACACACTCTTTCTTTTCTCCATCTCCCTCTAATCTTTAGTGTACGTGCACAGACACACATAGTCAGACAGCACTCTTGCAAGACCCGACAGCAGCCTTGGGACAGTGAAAGCAGGTTAGACTTGCAGAACAAGGCATCTCTACTGAGATGAATAACTGCCCTGTTTTTCAATAGGTAAAATTGGTGCCGCAACAAATGTAAACACATGAACACACGCACAAACCTTTGCAGCAACCTCTCATCTGCTCAAGAGTTTTTAGGGATTGTCCTGGTGGATTTATGTCCTCATAAAACATAAAAGAAAGGGGATGAGCAAAAAAGAAGAAGAAAAACAGATTAAGCGCTGGGAAATAAACTGACACCTTCATATCAAGATGTTTACCATGCAATACTCCGATGTTCTTCAGTTGAGGATGGTTCAACTTCTGCCTCCCCATCTTTGGAGGCCGATGAGCATGCATGTGCACACCATGTCTACGTCTAGCCTGCCTCACTACCCATGGACTGACTATTTTGTGTTTTGTCTGCATCTTTGTGTTTTTTTTATTAAGTACTTACTGAATGTCTAAGATACTGGTTGGTTTCAAGGAGGTGCATCAACCCAGCTGCTCAGGAAGGTGTGAACCACAAAAATTAGTCATATAGGATCACTATGACAACCCCTGGATGAACGGCACATTTTGAGAAACTCTGCCAATAGGGAATGCTGCAACTGAAGCATTGCAAAAAGATAAATAAAACAACACAAGTTTAAGATTTTACAAGGAGTAGTAAAGCTGAGAAGCGTGATTTATTTTCTTCAGATAGTCTATACAACATTGTGTGGCGGTTGTATTACGTACTGCTGTGTTGTACATTTAGTTTTGTCAGTCTTCAAACTTGCATGGGCATAAGTTCATCTCCCCCCCCGTCTGTCTGTCTGTCTGTCTGTCTCTCTCTCTCTTGCTCGCTTTCTCTCTCTCTCTCTCTCTCTCTGTGTCTCTCTCTCTCACACACACAAATACACACACACAGCAGCCCAGCAGAGTGATGGTTGGTCAGAAGTTCAGTAAACAGAACATCTGATAACAGGACACCAGGGGTGACGAAGCCAAGCTGTTTCGTTCAGTATTTTCCCTTCTCTTGCTATCTGTCTCCTTCTCCACAATCTTTTCCCTTCTGTTTCCCAAAATCATTCCCTCACTTACTGTGCCTTTCTCTCTCTGGTCAAATGCCAACAGTAACAGGATAGTAGAAAAGGCTGGAGCTGTGTCTCAAATGAAAACATCCTCCCAGCTGAGCTAGATAACGAGAGCAGGAGAGAAAGGGAGGGAGAGAGAGAGAGGCAGAGAAAGTTTAATTAATCAACCATAAATAACGTACTCTGTAAGGTGCCCAAGACAGAACTGTACATGCTGTGCCCTCAAAGCTTTCACAATTCAGCACACACACACACACACACACACACACACACACACACACACACACCCCTTCTTCCACACACACACATACACAATGTTACCTCACAGAACCTCATTGTCCTTATGGGCCCTAGTGCTGCTGCTAACACCATAGGCTACAACTGACTGAATGCTACAACCGTTACTTCTGACTACGTCTGCTACTACTATTGGAATCATCAAACCTGCAGGTCTTTTGATTTGTTTTCTAATGCCTTGCATTCTAATCACATGTCCAAACTGACCCATCTATTCGCCTAGTAGCAACGATTTATGGCCTCCGAAAATGTCACCTGCAGTTGTAAATGCAGCTACAAAATTGTCAACCAGTCAAGGTGTATCAATGCAACACAATATATGCTGTATATATGCAGCCATATTATTTATTGTCAAATGGTGGCAGATCTGTACATGTGAAGCTTCATGTTCAAGTGGCTGTGTGCAGGATTAGGTCTGTGTGTGAGGCATGATACAGCTAATTGGTGATTTGGTTCAACATTGAAACTTTTTGAAAACTGCTGGGACGTGATTAGTTTGAGAACAGAATGAAAACACACACACAAAGACAAATGAAAGATCTTAGAAACAAAAGCAAATCTACTGTTAATAGTCATATAGAAAGGTCTGTCCCTGAAGACAGGTTGAGACGCCCCACTTTGTGCTCCTCTTCTGCCTCTTGGCTTTATAATGCTGAGATGGGAGTTTGACACACGTGTCTCCCGTTCCTTTCGACTTTATGAGCTTGCTATGTGCGTGATGGAGGCCTCATAGTAAAGGTTGTCTATCGTAAACACTGTTCAGTGCCACCTGAGCCGGTTGCCCTCAATAACGCTCCCATAAACCCTCGGTGACCCCGTCCCTCTGAATGTACCGAGATCCAGAAAAGCCTGTTAGACCAGAGTACACTGTGCTTCTGTGTTTGTGTGTGTGTGTGTGTTGGGGGGTTGTGATTGTTTTCGATTGTGGGTGCATAAAGCTTGAATGTGTGATGTCTTTCTACAGCAAAGGGTGTTTTAATGATTTATGATTTTGAGGAGTTTTTTTTTTCATTTGACCTAGTTAAAAAAAAAACTGACAAATCTGCCAAGATGCTGTGAAATTACAATACCCCTTTGTTTTGTAATGAATGGATGTGTATGGGTGGTCATGTTGGTATCTGTTGACTGTTGGGCCAGATCAATTGTATCATGCCTTAATGGCATACAAGGTAAGTCTGTGACTATGGAACTTCCCCTACAGTCACAGATTTTTTTTGTAACTGACAACAACGTCCTAAATTCTTACCAACAGACTGTGACAGCGTTCCTTCCATCATAACAGTTAGTTCAAAGGAAATATAATTTTCTATAGACGTTTTGAAAAGTCCAGTTCTAAAGTGTTTTAAGACTTGACTTGACCTATCTAAACCATAAATAAATCATTTAGAGTGAAAAAAACAAGTGAAAAGATGAAAAAAGGCAAACGTACAAGACTGTGTACATAGTTTTACTCCGGAGTGATAAGTCATTGTAAGCAACACAGTTTCTAACATTTATAACCTAATGACAGTTCACTGAGCCCCTTACAGGTTTTTTTCAATCACTAGCAAGCTTTTGTCCAACCTTTAGCCTCATTTTCAAAATTCCAATTACATTTAGCACACCGTACAGTTGACACATTTCTTGCTGTTTTCACACTATATGCAGTCAATGAATTTCTACAATGCTTATATTTTCTCTATACAGGATCACCCCAACACCAAAATTATGTAACATTTATGTCTTTTTTTGCAAAAGCTTGCACACATAGACAAACCATCTGCAATTTCAATTGCAATTGGAAAAGTTGACAGGTGTTGACAACAGACTGATGGTTTGTTGTACTTGGAGTTTTGGAAAAAAAAGTGATTTCAGACTGAACAAAAGCATGTTAACAGCTGGAAAGAACTGTAGACCTATGCATCTGCAACAATTCCTGAGGAATTTCTTTTGAACATTCATTATCTAAAGTAAAATGACTGACTCAATTTTGTACACATCACCGTAAACACTCACACAAACACCATAAACACTCACACAAACACAATAAACACTCACACAGACACCATAAACACTCACACAAACACAATAAACACTCACACAAACATATTTGTAAAGTAAATGGAAAGTTTAATGTAAACAGTAAAGTAAATTGAAGCGAGGTTTTGAAGTCAATGTAGTCCATCAAGTCATGGATTTGAAAGACATGAAAATCAATGTAGTTTCAGAAATGCTATGGCCTTTTAGTATTTTAGTTAGTGTACTATGACTGACTACTGAAATTGTTAGTTAGTAAAACAAGATTAATGCCATATGAACCTGTGGCATTTTTATGACCGCAGACAATACATTTACGCATTTAGCAGACGCTTTTATCCAAAGCGACTTACAACTCGTCAAAAAGTGTTCAGGGCTAGTCTCCCCTAGAGCAACTTAGGGTTAAGAGCCTTGCTCAAGGGCACAACGGTGGCAGCTGGGATTTGAACACACAACTTTTCAGGCTACTTGCACGGTAGCCAGGTTCCTTAACCACTACCATACCACCGCCCTTAAGATTTATCCTGCCAAAGCTAGTTGGAGGTCTACATTGTGTGGTTCTGGTAGCATGGGTTATAATCTGTTTCTTAATGGCGAAGATGACTGGGAAAACACTTCCACACTGTTCTGCTCTATACATGTGGATTTGTTTGCAAACCAGAGAATAGGAACCAGCAACGATCATTTTCAAAGAGTTATGTTGACTGACAAGGTAATAAACGTGATTTCATAGGGCAAGTAAGTAAGAAAGTTTCGATCTCATTAATCATCGCATGCAAGTCATCTTGCAACTGCTGTAAAAGTGCAAAGAAGCCATAGTGGGAAACAAGAGAGCCTTCACTCACCCTGTAACTCTGTACCCCTGTAATGAGCCTTTAAACCATCAAAGTTACTACGTAGCTGGTAAATTAACCTACAAACAGCATAAAATGTAAAATGTAACTTAATTAATTAATAAAAGTAACGAAGCATGGCTATTAACCAAGTACCGTAAGTTCACAAGAGGGGTAGGGAAGAGCCTTGAAGAACTTGACTTCAAGCCTACCTTTTTGGCTACTGGATGAATTTCCCTTTTCTGTTTTCCTTATTTTAAGTGTACAGGGGCCTATAGCCAAGAGTTTAGTGGACCTGCATTGTGTACTATTGCTCTAAGTACAGTAAATTAAGTTACTGTAACTATATCCAAATGCAGACGATGAAGTGTGCAAGTGTTAATCATTAGGCTTAACCAGCAGACAGTATTACTAATTTCATCCAAGTGTGGCCAAACAAGCAACTACTTTGCCATGAGCCAGTAACAATTACATAACTTCACCTGCAACTACAACTATAAGCTTACTTCCAACATAATGGTATGATGAGAGATGAGAGAGATGTTCGGTCATTTAATTGCTTTCATTACGGTGCTATAACCTCCTCTGGCCTTGCTTGTGATGACTAAGTTAGCTGTAAGCTAAGATGTTAGCTTACTTAATTTACAGTGCGTTCACAGGATGCAAGTGTGGCAACCGCAGTTTTGGCCCATTTTCGTTTAGAACCCATGTTAACAGATTAGGTCCTGCACACCGCACAGCACTGCGTCATGCCTGTGTTGTCTGCTAGCAAATATAAGAGAGTTCTATTGTAACAATACACAGGTGCACACACACCGTGAACACACAGCAACTGCTTCACACAGACTGCTGTGTGAATGAGGCCTCAATATGACATACAATTGAGATCAGAGAATTGAGACTGATCACTCTTCAACTTTATTCACAATTCTTTATCATACATACTATAAACATATATATATATGTATATAAGTGTTTGTACGTATATAAGTTAAAGGGATGTTACACAGCATATTTCAGCCTATAGTCCTGTTGTCAAAGGCCAGAGTGCTGTCAGCTGGAAAAATAGAAGGAGAAAATTTGGTAGAAAATAGACTAAATTTGCAAACTTGCAACTGATAGGGGCAAAGAAATTAAACTGAAACTCAGCTTCCTTGCTCTTATCAGTTTGTGTTAGCTGGTGTTTCACCATACAGTTTATGTTTTACCACATTTACACATTCTTTTTCCTACCAACGGCACCTGGTGACCTCAAACAAAAGGGCTATTTGTTGAAATGTTGTGCACAAAACATTTATGCATTGCTGGCACATATTGACACAAGGTGTGTGTTTATGTGTGTGTGCAACAATCTCTGCACTACTGAAGATATAGTAGAGTGTGGTGAGTCCTTTACTGGCAGATGTAGTGCTTTTAAACCAATGGTGTTTAATTATACAGCACCTGTTACAGTAGTATTGTCTCATGGTGCTTTACAGCAAGGAGCACCAAAGAGTGACAGGGGGAAGGAAAAACTCCCTTGTGGTAGTTAGTGTAGGAAGAAACCTTGGGCAGATTCGTGGCTCAAGGGGTCAACCCAACTGCCCGGGGTCAAGCAGGAAAAGTACAGCGGTGTTTATCATGATAGACTACAATTTGTCCTTGATTTTAGCTGAGCATCATAATAATTCCAAAATATTGTCCTACAACATGATATGGTAGTCAAGCCGTAGGTGGTTATCAAAAGTTATGGCTGGACAGTGTTGTAGCAGCCAGGCATAGTGTTAAAGTCAAGGAGTGGGATCAATCATGGGGGTAGCATTGAGAGGGTCCATTTTTACAGTGCCATTGTGAGGAGGGGTCAGTCACAGGGCTAACTGGGCTAGCTCTCCAATGACAACAAAGGAAAATTCCAGCTGACGGCTGAAGTTCATGTAAATTCATATTATCCCCCTGGTATTGTGAGTGGGCTTCACAATGGCAAAGCTGTAAATATAGCCCTAGAGCTGATGCGACAGGAGCACACACACACACACACCTACACACACACAAGTTATCACAGGCTCATGAGTTTGCCTCAAATGCATGCATGTAGGAATAGCAATATACACAGCAGGTCTTGAATTCTGAAATCTAATGCAAAATTGCCTCTGAACTTTGAAATGTAGGGGTGGAACAGCCTCCTGAAAAAGATTTAACAGACATCTGTGTGACATCACCAGAGTTAGTTTCACAGTGCTAACTTACTTTTACAGTTTTCCAGAAGCTAGAATTAGCAATCATGTGTGCACAAGTGTGACTCCATTTATACAAGACTAAAGAAAACACAAAAAAATCCCCAGCAAATCAAATACAGGTGGACGCAATTACCCCTTGATCATAAAAGATCATTTCGGCTGGTACACATGCAAGTGCACACATACACACACACACACACACACACACACACACACACACAAACACAAACACACAAACACACCACAATCTCTCACACAATTCCCTCATTCATACAGATTCTCTCTCTCCCGCTCTCTCGCTCTCACACACACATACACACACAAGACGCGCGCACGCACACACACTGAAATGAGTATGCTTGTGTGGTCTACTGCATAAGATCAAACACAAACAGGCTTACTACAACATCAACTCTAAAAGAACAGGACAGAATGTTCTGGCAGCTCATTGTAAGAAGAGGAGAAGAATCTAGAAATTGGGGCCCTCTGGACCACAACAATGACACCATCTCTTTAGGACACAATTTATAACAGCAGAGAAGTAAACATAGATACACAGATTGCTGTTATCACAGCAGGGAATACACACCCACCCACCAACATTTCCACAGCACAGCCGTAGGGGGCCTACACAAATATTCACATGTTCACCTAAACATAATATGCACATGTGCACACACACACACACACACACACACACACACACACACACACACACACACACACACACACACACACACACACAGTCATCACTTCACAACTACAGCATAATCTGAGTTGTTGACTCTTCTGGTTCCAAGATGAGGTTTTAAAAGGCAGAGTTATCTGTATCCTCAGTACTTATGCATCTGCCAATTTGTGTGTGTGTGTGTGTGTGTGTATTTGTTCTGGTGGGGTGGAGAAGCTCTGAGTCGGCTGTGGTGAACAGCTGTGAATCGATCTGCACAGCATCGCTCTTCCCCAGTGCCTCAACTTTCAAGCTTAACAGGGTGTTCCAAAAACAGCCCGAAGCACAGACCATTCACCAAGCAAAGAACATTCTGTACCTGCTAGCTATGCACTGGTCACCTTAAACTCCCAATACCCTGGGCTACCCTGGGCTGTGAACACGTTTGCTCTCTGACTCCCGTTTCATCTCCCCATGGTGAACATCTACAGGTCATATAGATTGCATACCCTCTTGCGCACACTGACTTGCACACAATGAAGCATTTATACAGACATTCATATGCATGCAATATACACAAACAGTGGGAGATGGCTTTTAATGGAGTGATTGGGTTGCCTTTGAAATGCCGTCATAAACATGCGCTAATGGCGTGGTTGAGAATGTCAGCATTACATTTATTTTCCATTGACAAAGATACCAGATGATGTTTCGACATTAGGCATTAACTGCAAACACATGTGCGCAGGCAAGCCTGCTCTTGCTAGGCTCTGTATATGGAAAGCACATGCATATGCATGAAGGTCAGGGCATATGCATGAGGACTCATGATCCGACATGAGGCCATGATATCATGGTATAGCAGTATGTTAACTCCAAACAGTGAAAACAACATTCACACCTCCAGCTTTATAATTCTATGTAGCAAAGATAGAACCTTAAGGATCACACAACTTTATAACATCTCAATTCAGTCCCACGGATATCTTAGTAATATGTCATCATAATTCCAATTGAATTCCAGTTTTCCAATTGAAAATGGCAGTCATTAACTTTCACTTCAAAACATACACCGACTTAACTCTTGTCTCTTATGCTTTTAGTTTTTCTTTCATCTCATATCATGATATGGCGACTTCTGTCTCCATATAACGACATAATTATCCAGGATTACATTGCAATATCAATAAGGGTCTAGATATATTGTAATATTTTACAATATTTTTAGCACAAACCTAATATGCATTTGTACACAGATACTCATTCACAAACACATGCAGCAGACTGACATTACCCCAAACACCCACAAGCATCCATACAAAGATTATGTCTTTGTGTGCGTGTAACTGTTTTTGATGGTGTACGTTTTTACAATTGCCCTCATGACGTTTGCGTCACATATCACACTCTACTGACCAAACAAGATTATGGTCGCCTTACATAAGTATTTGTAAAAGGTCATATTAACATTCCAATTCAGACGTCAAATCAGCTCACACACACACACACACACACACATTTCTGCTGTCATGGGAGGGAAGTGGGAGGGGTTATCAGGATTTCCCTCTTAACCTACTGTGATGGAGGTCTAACACAAAAACAAACATTTTGTCCCTGTGTGTTTTGGAGGAAACCGACGTACTCAGTGACGTTAATGTGTGTCTTATGATGCAAAAAGTGTATGTGTGTGTGTGTATGAGAGTCAGAGAGAGAGAGAGTCAGGCATCAATTTCCATTGATAAATCTCCAGAAAGTGTGTGTGTGTGTAATCAATTCCAGGTCATTACCAAAATTAGCTTGATGGATCAGTGAATGAATTTCAGAACCATACTCTTGTTGCTTATCTACTTGTTACACTTGAAGAGCTATGTAATACTTTCAAAACATCCAAAGATGACCTAGAAACAACCAAATCATTGACGTTATGTCAAAAACCATGTTGTCAAAATATCAAGTGATGTTACCATGGAAATCAACTAGCGTTTAGCTAATTTTGATAGGACATCAGGTTCTATCATGTGCAGACGTTGTATGAAATACAATGTGAGTGAACGCAAAGCTGCATTCAAGATGAATGCCACCAAAAGTATTTCATGAGAATTACTCATAGGAGGAATTCCACGCTAGTCTTAAAGAGTCTTGCTGCCACCCTGGACCACAAGTGAACTGTAGCCAACTCTAAAACACCCTCTGGATCCAATCCCCTGCCAGCAGCCACACTTGTGCGTAAGGGGGCAAATAAAACAAGAGTGGATCTGCAACAACAGAGCATAGCCAGCTTCACACAGCCTGTGACTGGAAAATGCTGGCAGGTGTTGGTCAATGCTTCTGGTCCCCATCTACTAAGAAGGACTTTATCATATAATTTACTGTTCCCTAGGAAGATTCTGTAGAGGAGGCATATGAAAGGAAGCATCTACGGTATGCTGACCTTGCTGCAGAAACACAACAACGTGGCTGGTAGGCTGAAGTCTGCCCTGTGGAAGTTTGGCTTTGTAGCGTCATCTACCACCAGATTGCTCAAGGACGTAGGAGTCAGAGGCCAAAGCTTGTGCCATGCCATCAAAGCTGTGTCAGAAGCAGCTGAGAGGAGCAGTCAATGGCTTTGGCTGAAGCAAAGGGACACCTGCTGGGCCTCAAGTGGCAGTTAGGGGTGGCACAGAGGGGGGTGCTTCAGGGATGCCTGAGGTCACAGTTGAACCCTATGGAGGCGTCGTGGGCTTAAATCAACGAAACGCTCATGAAGTGGGGTGCCCACTTGAAAACTCCTCTGTGTCATTTCCATTGGAAAATTTATATATTTCTTCAGCCTACAGGCATGGGAGTCAGAGGGTCAGTTTACATTTTTACAACCGGTATTGTTTGCTTGTGGAACATTTAGAACTGTTCCAGTTGCATGTGGCTGTGGGTTCTTAGGCCTTCAGACAGTCATGCAACCTTCATGCTCCTAAGGCTAATAAACTGTGCGTATCTACAGGTACTATTGTTAATGAGGTAATGGGATCATGGAATCATGGAATTTCTAATTTGTGCTTTAGTTAGG
This sequence comes from Tenualosa ilisha, assembly GCA_015244755.2. Lineage (NCBI taxonomy): Eukaryota > Metazoa > Chordata > Actinopteri > Clupeiformes > Clupeidae > Tenualosa > Tenualosa ilisha. Next base: position 2,487,098 of record PYXC01001802.1, on the reverse strand, counting down.
GTTTGTCAATGGTCACTCATCAGGGCTGGTTTTAATTTTAGGGCATCAGCCCCCTATGACCTTTGGCCCTCTGGATCTGGGCCCAGTTGGTCCATTTCCTAATTTGGCACAGGGAACAGTAGCATTACCCTCATTTACCATGGCCTGTCTGTGTTTTTGTGTGTTTCATTCCAGACATAAGGTCGTAGTATGCTAAGCATTCAGGCAGAGAGGTTGTGTGTGTGTGAGTGTGTGCGCGCACGTGTGGGTGTGGGTGTACATATGCGTGTGTATGTATGTGTGTGTGCATTTGTGAGTCGTAGAAGATAATATTGGTTTATAGAACCTTCCTCTTACACAAAGGGCCATTATGTCACAGTTTTCCCTGTGCACGTCCACCTTTCACCTTTTGAGTACTCTCTTGAGTACTGTACTCCTCCCCTTCAACTCTACTAGACCCTTTTACCCCAGTCACTGTTCCATTCAGAACTCTCCTGGGTGAAAGGTGAGCTCGACAACAGCCATGGGGGGCTGATATATTGAGCTCGCCGAATGCTTCCTTTTTCCTGTTTGGTGGTGGTTTCCCTGGCATCGCCGGCAAGGGGAAGAGGGGGATTGTGGGAGAATGGAGAGCTTCACTTCCTGCTATTGTTCTGTGCCGGAATTACGGATGAAGGAGAGGCATCTTCTGGGAAAATATACACAAATACACACACGCACATGCAGATAAAACATAGACTCCTTTTCCTCTCACACACACACACGCACGCGCACACACACACATACACATAGACAAATACACACACACACACACACACACAGATTAATCAGACTCTCCTTTTCCTCACACACACATACAAAATATGGACTCTCTTGCCATTTTACACATACAAACACACACAGATAAAACATAGAATATCCTCCTCTATCTTTCAGGCAAACAAATACATACCCTAATGCCAACCCTAAACCAGAAACGAAAGGTGTGGTAAGGTCATAAAAACTATTTTCTCAACATGTAAGATAAAAGCACTTTTTGTAAATTGCAAGTTAAGTAAACTGACAGTATATGAGTGTATTTTAAGATGAACCTCCCTCTGCCCGGGCACATTGTTGTGTTGGGGTTCCTGGCAAAACGTTGCTGATGTTACTCAACAGTTCTACTGGAAACACTCAGTAAGATAGATAGGACTGATACCAAGTTTAATCCATGTATAGCACAATGTGACAAGTAACAATATGGTTATAGTCACAGTCTTTGGAGCAAGCTCCTGTCATCGAACCATTATGGCAACAGTCCATGGTGTAGGCCCCTGATGTAGATAGGTGTAGCGATGAGCCGATCTCATATCCTGCCGATAAAAGAAGGCAGGGGCAGAACCTAGCCCCAGTATCGAGACAGGGACCAACTGATGGCAGTGGCTAAAAGAGGATGTGTTGTAGATAGGGACCAGAGTGAGCCAGAGACTAAAGGAGTGGTGGTTGGAAGAGAAACTCTACTCCCGGGGCATTGTGGCTGGGACCAGCTGGTGGTAGTGCCTGGTAGATACTGTATGTGGAACACCAAGCATTCTCATCCTGGGCCCAGATGTTAAGCTGAGAAGTAACAGAATGTTGGTGGAGGGGAGGAGGAGGAGACGGCAAAGTCATACTTTAGGTAGCACAGACAGGTGTTAGCCAGACTGATTTAAAGCAGTTGCATCAAATGCACCCACTGCTCTGTCTTGCTGTAGCCACAGCGTCAGTGCTCCTTGCTGTTGATTCTTACTGTGCTGTTGCTGTTGATACCCTCTCCACCTTCAAGAAACTCGTGAAGACTCAGCTCTTCCAAGAATATCTCCTGGCGTACTTTGAGAATGCACTTAATAATTTAATTTTTCTACACTGTGTTACACTATTGCACTTTCAACTTAAAATAGTGCAGATTCTATGTTAGCAATATGCACTCCTTGTTAGTTCATTGTGTTGTAGCTTGAATGTTATCCTCTTTTGTAAGTCGCTTTGGATAAAAGCGTCTGCTAAATGCCTAAATGTAAATGTAAATGTAAATGTTGATTGGTTGATTGGAATAGACATGGCATGGCTTGGTCCATAGCTTCTTTGTTGATTTCCGATTTACAGAGTCACATCTGTGCATGAATTTCAGAATTTATCAGTGCACAACAGGCTGAGGGGATGTGAGGAAAAATATTACTGAATTCACCACAAAGGTTTATTATCAAGAGCTGGGTACTGTTCTAACTTAACACCCTTTACACACTACTTAATACTGACCTCGGATTAGAATGAAGTGTTCTTAGTAAAAGAGAAGTAGGAGAAAGAGACAGACAACAGTGTCAATGAGCCAAGTTTTCAAAGGTTGAGTGTGATTGATGCCCAGTGAACTTCTGTTACTGGCTTTTGCAACATGAAGATGGAACAATGTACAATGCTGCCATCACATGGTCAATGTCATGTAACGTAGGCTGCTATCACAATTTTGTCCACTCCACAACACAGAGGTGCAAAAGAGTGTGTTGAAGGTGAAAAGGAAGCAGGTATTCATGATTTACTGATTATTGTAGGCTACCTTTGTGGAAAAGTATCTCTTGCCATGTCTTGTTTTTTGTGCGTACTCTTTGGTCGTATATTTTTTTCTAGGAACAAAAGTGAAAGGTATCCCAAAAAACATTTTTTGTAGCTTATAGCTTTGTAATACGTGTAGCTTAGTATCATGCATATGTGCATGTATCCAAATGTGCAAATTGTGTATGTTTTCATGTATGTCAGTATAGGCCAAGAGTATATAAGAGAGAGGGGGTCAAAAGTGCAATGAAGCTTTTTTTTTGTTTACAGTTGCAGTTTTCAGTTTTCAGTTTTCATAGAGATAGTTGATAGTTGATCTCAACCTTTTCTCCACTTTTTCCCTTCATGGACCTTGTGCCTTTCCTCCTTATTTCTTCACCTCTTCCACTCCTCTAATTCTTACACCTCTTTCTCTCTCTGTCCAATATTGTCCAAAATTGTAAAATAGTTTGGCAGACCTTGTGAATAGATTGGCTGCGAATGCAGTTTTTAATTGCTTAGGCACTATTTTTGAAACCTTTGGTATTTTTGCAAAACACACAAATCACAAAACTTTCCATCCAGCTAGCAAAACACCATAAATTACTTGCAAAAGTACTTTTTGTGCTCTTTGCTAAACTGTTCACACTTTGGCTCTGGCTGTTTGCACTTTTCAAAATGGTATTTTTGCACACAACAGTACACACAACCCGTAATATCAATAAGCACTCAAAGCACCAACTGCACACTGATGGAAAACACATTTTTTCATTTCACATTCCTTGTCTCTTATTTCTTCACCTCTTCCACTCCTCTAATTCCTACACCTCTTTCTCTCTCTGTCTAGTATTGTCCAAAATTGTAATCCAGACAAATCTTTACCTGTCTTTGTTGTAGTTATAAAGGTCTGAGTGTCGAGTGAAGTAATTCAGTGCTTTGACGTGTCAATGTAGGAAGGCAATTCTCAATAGTGTGATTAGAAGACGCAGAAGTGTACGGTTTTTATGTTTACAGTTTTGCAAAAATTTGATACAAATTTTAAACTGAGTGTAAAGCGCTGATTGTGCTTTTAGTTTTGCAGACTTTGTGGATAGAGGCTACAAGTGCTAATAGTTTTAGAAATTTTGCCAAAAGAATCACTAATAGTGTTTTAGCATTCAGAAAAAAAAATTATTTTCATCAAGCATCATCAGTGTTTAACCATTCAGAAAAAAACTGTAATGTCCTCTTAAACACACATACACACACATGAGACTCCATATCAGTGTCCAAGGCTACAGCTTCTGTTCTCAGTCTTTGTTTCACCAATAGGCAATTCATGTGTCAATACAAAGTCTTTTTTTTTCATTTTATAGATCAACACACACAGGACAGAAGGACTAAAAACACTGGAATCATATGACTCAGCTTACTTGAACTGATCTGGTAAAACAAGGTTGACCAAGGTTGGCCTCTGCATACATTTGATTCCCTTTGGCAACTGTGCAAAGTGAAGTGAATGATTCATATTCAAACAACAAAATGCCCAATACAACGTACAACTTTGTTCTTGACACTAAAAAAACCATGTCGCCACAAGAATGGATAGAGACCTCATAGTTAACTACTAGTTTTAAAACACGTATTAGGGTATATCAGCAGTGCAGTGCTGTTTCATAGTTGCCTAGTCTGGACGTACCGCAGCGGTGGCAAATAGCTCAGCCGCTACAAGGGCCTCAGTAGCTCTTCTCCCAGGTTTTATCGGCAATCACAATGCTCTATCTCTGTAGAGAGTGGTTGGGTGGGCTTTGCACAATGGTGACGGGGTTGCAACATTACAAAACAACTAAGGCCAAGAAACAGCAGTCTTTAAGTTGGCTTTGGCATTGACTTTGGAAGAGTTAGACTTGGGCTTTTCTTTGAAAGTTGAGCAGAAAAAAGCACAAGCCGACGTTGATCTGATTGGTCGTAGAACTGTCCTATTGCGTTCAGAGGCAGTCAGATGGTCAGAGGCTCAGATTCTGACCCTAGGATTAAGCCCAGTCTATTGGTCATGTCCAGGCTATAAATCTGATGTTATAGTCTGGCTTGTCAGGCTAGTTTTTTATAGTTAATGTATAGTTATTAGTAGTATAGTACTATATAGTTTTTAGTGGTTTATTTTTTAACATATAATTTTTGATATCTCACCACACCTCACCACAGAGGCCCATGTCCTCACAATGAACATTCAATTGAGAAAATTATCTAACACAATGTAAAAATATATTCCTGACACTGAGAATGTATATGTAAATGTAGGATATCATGGGATATTTGCTAATTGAAGATTTAAACCAGACTGTTTAGTTTCCTTCACATACTATGCTGTATTTTCTATCACAGGATGCATCATTCCAAAGGACTCTTTCACCATTCATCACAGTCCTCATTATTTATATTATTGGGCTGTCCTGGTGTCCATTTAGTGAAGCTCAGTGGACTCCCATTGATGTCCAAGAGGGTCCCCTCAGTTGCCCTGTCAGTTGCCCTAATCCATCCTATTGATTCTTTTAACACTTTCAACATTTGCCCAAGACCCTTGTTCTCCTCTTCATGTTTGGGTAACACAAGATCACCAGCATTTCTACAGAAATTCAGACCAGCTACAGCACATACAACACATTACAATACATTTTTCATAACAAAATACTGTACTTTTGTCAATTGAAAACAAATTTGTCTGAACTTTGGAACAACTTAAAGGAGAAATCTGGTGTGATCCGATCCATATCCCTGTTGTTTTAAGTCACCAAGCGCTGTCTGTAGGAGAAACAATGAATATCAAACTAGCAGCTTACATTAACTGAATGGAGCATAGGAAATGAAATCAAAAGTGGGTACTCAGTTAGTCTTTACTGCCAGTTCACTATTCGGTCTGTGTTCTATCAAATTTTCTTGTTGTTTTTCCTAAAGACAGCACTTGGTGACCAAACCGAAGCAGGAAGCAGAAAGAGACAGAGAACACTGTCAATAAAACACGGTTTCAAGGTTGAGACAGGTTACTAAAATGAAGGTGAGACCCAGTAAACTTTTACAGTAACTTGAAGAAGGAAGAATTTGTACAATGCTGCCAGCACATAGTGAATGTCCCATAATGACATCAAAAGGTCTGCAGTAGACCAATATCACAATTTTGCCGCTCTTTTGCCATATATGGTGTTTTTGCTATTTGGGAAATACCATATGGTGAAATAGTGACAAGTCGCCAGTTGGACCCAGGGGCGCCGCTAGGGGGGGGAAAGTGAGGATGATTCCAAGGGCCTGGCACTGATAGGGGGCCCTAGAGAACATTTTAATATTATAATCAATGTTTGGGAGGCCCAAAATAATTTTCTGTTATAGGGCCCAAAATTTTTAGCAGCGCCGCTGGTTGGACCACTAGCATTTTGCTATCTGGGAGGTTATGTCAGTGTCAAGAAAATATATTCTTAACCTTATCTCTGTATTAAATAAATAGAATCCAAGACAAGTGTTTGCTCTTTTCTATTACTCTGATCAGAGAAGAGAGTGCCACTCTAGGGGAGAATTCCCCTCTTTGCTGCAGTCTCTAACTCCCCTGACCAGTGCAAGGCATTTTATTCAACAAGAAACAACAAAGAAGATAAGATTCCAGGTCAGTGCAGCCTTTGTATAAAACAGACCTTGAAACAAGCACAACAAGTTTTTCTTTATGATAAAATATTACAATTCCATTCACAGTCAGACATGCCATGATTTTGCAACCAGTCAACAGACCAACTAAGCTGACTCACCTGTTGCATCTCATAACCTGAGTATCAGAGATATACTCATGTCTCAGCTGAACGTTTTGAGAGCCACTGAATATAGGTCATAATATCAGCAATGTTGCAGGCCAGCCACATAACTTGTTTTGTGGTGGCACCAAAACCCAGCCCTTCCTGAAAACGGGACAAAACAATCTCTCATACCAAGTGGTTAGTCTCCTAAATAAAGACCTGAAAAGGGAAAGGTAGGTTTATAACTTCTTTCTGTTCAGCTGGTCAAAAAATCAAAAGACATTTATATATGGGCTATATATGTGGATTCTTTGTAATGCTTCTTAAGGGATAGTAACGTGAAAGCCTGTCCTCAGTTTTAATAAGACATGTTTTTAATAGCTTTTCAGATTAAGTGCAATACCATCCCTGTGATAAGGATTGGTGTCGAAAGGTGCTGTGGAGGGGACAGCTGCAGAGCTCTCCTCCCCCAGGAGCAACCATGGGGCGGTAATGTGGAAACAGTCTAGTCAAAACTTGTTTTTGGGTGCCAATGCAAGCTGCACTGCACTGGTGCGGTCAGGCTACCCAGAAGGAAGTTACCTGTGTTTTTTGTTATAGTGCTTGTGTATGTGGTGGCACATACACAAGCACTATAGACACTTTATTTTTCAATTGTAATGCCTCCAGCTAATCTAGGTCTAAGGATCCCAGAAGCAAGCTGGTGACCCCTTGTGAATGTGTTTCATGAAAATCTACTGTCTATCTACAGTCTAACCTCTAAAGGAAGTGGCGGTAAACCTGCTAATAGAAGAACCATGAGATTTTTTGGATTATTTCACATATTATATAGAATGTTTTATCACAGGAAATATCATTCCAGAGGCCTGAACCTCTGACGATCACACTACAGTCCTCATTATTGCCAGCATCACTGGGCTCTTCTTCACACCATTTAGTGAAGTTCAGTGCCTTCCCATCTGTGTCCAAGAAGGTCCCCTCAGTCTTCCTGTCTGATGCCTGAAGCCATCCTGCTACTGATGCATTTAACAATGCTAAAATCTTCACTACAGTGTTGTTCTCCTCTTCGTTTTTGGAGCTGATTACTTGAAACGTTACAGGTGGTTTTAAGTCGGTGCAAACTTGTCGAAATTTCCGTTTTATTCTGGTGTTGGTCAGTACTGTGACATATGCAGGGTCTCTGATAAGGTGATTCTCACCGCTTCACTTAGCCCTTGTTTGAGCAGGGTCTACCCGCGAGCGTTAGTGGGAGAAAGCAAAGGAGCTTTGCACTGACTCAGTCACGTGCATGCCCAAACACACCTTTCTCGCGACTGCGCGGTAGCAAAAGACTTTCCTCTATCGGACTAGGTTTGTATGATATGTTTGTGGACTGTTTGAGGGAAGCGGCGAAGATATGCGGTGAAGTTTGAGAGGAATGGGCAACTTTAACCGATGCACTGGTTTACTACGTTTTGTTACGCTTTCTTGGTTGAACGAACTGCAACTTGTGCAATGTTCTGTGACATGCTTTCGGAATTGTCTGCTCCTGTTTGATAGCCACGCGCGAACACTCTGCTAGAACAAAGATTACCCCTCTCAGCTTCCACCGGTTAGAGACTTGTGTCACATAACACTGCGTTTAGCGCACCTGTTTCTGGTGAATTTAACGTTTTGCTTCTTTAATGCATCCTGAACTCGACCAAGGGTTAGTGTCAAGGCCAGGCCATTAAGCACATGGGCTGTTTGTCACGCCGGTGCCCCGTGTTCACTCAAAATCGTCACAGTCAATACAGATTCTCCACATCTGCGGCAGCCAGCATTGTCTCATTACGCAAACACACCATAATCCACCAATCCTTCAATTTGCACATGAAGGCCAATGGCTACTTCATAATGTCAGTAAATTAAATATGGTTGTCTAGGTCGTGTGGAACACGTGAAAACAGTGGAGATGTTTTTTGCATTTTAGTTTGTGAAATCATATTAAACTTGACAAATGTACTCATGAAATGCTGCCAACTTTATATAAATATATTGCTATCAGTGTTGTCAAATGTGCTGATTAATTTTCTGTTCTGTAATAATGCAGAAAAGATGCTTTTCAGGTGTATTTTTAGGTTGTAAACTATAATGGTCATTTCCAGTGTTAAATGATGACTGTATTTTAAGGATCATTGTCAAAACTGAGTGTGGCTTTGGCATCAAACATTAACATCAGTCAGGCTCCACTAAATAGTCTGGGTGTTGGATATCTGGCTCTTGTAAAATATGAATTATTTGCATTCAATATACTGTATATTGCTAATGTATTCTTTTCTTGTTCTACTTCTCTGTTTCAGATCAGGACTAAAGGTATTGGTGCTAGGTACAGGGAGCATTACGGTGGCTTTGAACTGTCGGTTTCACCCACTTGAGAGGTTGGCTTAATGGTGAGCTTGGTGACTTGGAGGACCCATATCCCCTTGTGGACTACATCATTTGTCATTGTTACAGTAAAGGTAAGTGACATTGTTAAATATAAGTAGTGTAGCCCAACTGATATATCAGTTTGCTGATATTAGCCTTATCATAAATATATTGCTATCAGTGTTCTCCAATATGCTGATACATTTTGTAATCTTTTTACAGAAAATAATGCAGGAAAAAAGATGTTTTAAGTGTGTGTTTAGGTAAAATAAAATAAAATGGCAATTTCAAGTGTTTGTATCTGAAGGATCATTATCAAAACTGTGTGTGGCTTTGACCTTGAACATTAAATATCTAAATAGTCTGGGTGGTGTATATCTGTCTCTTGTAAAATCTGAACTATTTTTTATGCATTTATTATTTATTTGCATTTTAATGCTAATGGATTCTTTTCTTGTTCTAGTTCTCTGTTTTAGATCAGGACCAAAGGTGTTCGACAATGGCAAGTCCAGCTGTTCTACGGGTCATCTTTGGAGATGGATCTGACTCCAGAAAATTCAACCTGGTTTCTGGTATTCCAGAAACGGTGGACGAATCTTGTGGAGGCAAACTTTCAATTAGATGAGCACTTTGGACATGAGGACATTTTCCACATATCAAGCTGAGTGATTTCTCACCAGACTTTTGATTCTGGGCCTAGTACCAGGTTATCTTGCAGGACTTCTCCTGTTGTGTCTTGCCCTGGACATGGACTCAAAATCCCTTCCCCACCAGGCTTTTTGCATATCTACATGTGTTTTCAGACCAGATGGTTTGGTTGTTTTGTATTGTTGCAGTTAATGATTTAAAAAGGTATATGTTGTTTTGAATAAAAACACATTAACCAGATTTTGTGTTGTGTGTCTGAAATGGGGGGGGTCAAATGAAGTAATTTAATGATTTTATTTATTTTAGAGCATCCCTATAAGATTAAATTGAATAAATGTAATTCAGTGTAGGCCAGTTAAAATATTTATTTTATTTTGGCTGCATTTGATAAAGATGTGTTGGACCAACTCAATTACGTCTTATTACATGGAAGTATGTACTTTAGGTTGAAGCTAAACAAATTACATGTGTGGAAATCCTACCCACAATTTAATTGAGTTCATCCAATAAGTTATTTTTTTGAGTGCATAACAATGAGAGATTTCATGTATTTTCAAACAGCTAGGCTACATCAGCAGTGCATTGCTGCTCTTTAATTTATCTCACATATTATGCTGTATTTGCTGTCACAGACAACATCATTCCACTTGCCTGGATGTTGGTCTCTGAGGATCACACCACAGTGCTCATTATTTCCACTATTATTGGGCTCTCCTTCATACCATTTAGTGAAGCTCAGTGCCTTCCCATTTGTGTCCAAGAAGGTCCCCTCAGTCTTCCTGTCTGTTGCCTGAAGCCATCCTGCCATTGGTGCATTTAACAATGCTAAAATCTTCACTACAGCGTTGTTCTCCTCTTCGTTTCTGGGCAACACAAGGTCACCTCCGACACCTTCACAAAACTTCCGACCAGCATCAAAAGTGTCTTGCAAGCCATCAGTCACATAGTACTTCATTCCAACTTTCTGGACTATGCCTGCAGCTGTGAGCAAGAAAGTATACTGTACTTAGCATCCCAGCATGACTGAATAAATCTGCGAGGTTGCATATTTTAAAAAGTTTGACTTCCACCTGCCTTTTTCTAGAAGAATCAATCTGGATCTGATTATCTGAACATCTCTCTGTAAAGACTTGATCAGTGGATCAGTTGCTGTAAGCCCTTAGGTGGAAATTCACAAAAATTATCAAGGGCCATGTTTAACTAAAATAGCTGCAAACTGCAGACAAACACATACACACTGCATACTCTCAGCACATCACATGAGTCTCCTCACCTGGAATTCCCCACTCCCCCTTCTCTCCTTTAAGGCCAGGTAGACCAGTAGAACCAGAAGGACCAACAGGACCCATCTTACCTGGGGGTCCTGGGACTGGCACCCCTAAAAAAACAAGAAGCATGTCACATGCACCTTTCATGCAGGCAGCTCCTGATGCATTGTCAGAAAGCTAGGCACTCACACATAGACACACACACACACACACACACATACACACAAGTCGTTCTTAAACACAGACACTTTAACAAACCTGGTTCTCCTTTATCCCCCTTGGGTCCTGGGACTCCTGTCCCATCTTTGCCATCCCTACCATCTCTGCCGGGGAGCCCGTTGTGTCCAGGGGTCCCAGGGACACCAGCTGAGGCAAAGCAGCTGGGTGGGGCCTCAGTATGTGTTCCACCAATCAGAGACAGCAGAAGGGCAGCAACATGAAGACTGGACAGAGCCATGGCTGTGACAGAGTGGCACTGGGCAGCATCTGACCTGATCAGGTATTTATGCAGACCCTCAGGAATGAGACAGGGATCTTACCGACACTATGTCAGGGTTACTTCATTAGCAGGAAGGACACACGGTGCTCTGTTGTGATTTCAAAAGAATGTAGGGATTTTTTATCCAAGAGTGCAAAAACAGGAAAATGAGATTATTGCTGATGCAGTGTTTACTTGATTTGGTAAGACATTTGAAGAACATTGAAAGCTATGTCCTCCTATTGTGTTTCAAGCTTATTCTTTCCTCTGTTTTCCAGGTCACAGAGGTAAAAGTGTCCAATGAACTTGATAAAATATTGTGTTTGGTCCCCTGTTGATTAAGCAGTTGGTATAAACATGAGCTTATGTCTCCATACACACAGCGGCAACTCTGGTTGGGGAAGTGTAGGTAAAGGCAGTGATTGAACATCATTCTCCCATGTCCAAATTGCTCAAATCTATTCAAACTCTATGCATAGAGCAGATGGTTTGGTTAACCAATTCACTAAGTGACCTTTTATGCTTTTTTATGTTTTATGCATTATATCATAAGTGGATTTGATTCCTGAAGTGAGTGTTTATCTACATATTCCCATATCAGTATCCAAGGCTTGGTTTTCTTCTCAGTTATGCAATCTACTAGGACAGTCTCAGTCATATTTTTGTCACACATAGGCGGTAAAAGCACCAATCCAATTTCTCTTTATTTTATTTTATTTTCATTTTCAAGATTAATACACAGACAGGACAGGAGGACTAAACACACAATCACATGACATAGCATACTTGAAGTGATCTGGCAAAACTAAATTGACATTTCCCTTTTGCATCTGTCATTCCCTTTTGCAATTATGCAAGGTGAAGTGGATAATTGACATTCAGTATACAAAATGACCAATGCACAGTCAAAAATTATTCTTGACACTGAAGAATGTATACTGTGACCTATAACACATATCAGCTGACATAATTATGTTACCATAACAATGAGAAATTTCATGTATTTCCTAACAGCTAGGCTACATCAGCAGTGCATTGCTGCTCTTTACTTTATCTCACATATTATGCTGTATTTTCTGTCACAGGGAACATCATTCCACTTGCCTGGATGTTGGTCTCTGTAGATCATACCACAGTGCTCATTATTTCCACTATTACTGGGCTCACCTGGGTTCCATTTCGTGAAGCTCAGTGCACTCCCATCTGTGTCTAGGAAGGTTCCTTCAGTAATCCTGTCTGTTGTCCTAATCCACCCTATCGGCGCCTCTAACACTCTTAACATCTGCACAAGAACCTTGTTCTCCTCTTCGTTTTTGGGCAACACAAGGTCACCTCCGACACCTTCACAAAACTTCAGACCAGCATCAAAGGTGTCTTGCAAGCCATCGGTCACAATGTACTTCATTCCTACCTTTCTGAAGTTTTGGAAACCTGCAGCTGTGAACAAAAACATGCTCAGCATCCCAGAAGACTGAGGAAATGTATGAGGTTACTTGCTTAGTCTGGTGTTCTCCTACCTTTTTCTATTACAGACAACCTGGATCCCATAGCCTGAACATCTGTCTGTAACTTGGTCAAAAGATCAGTTCCAACAGCCCCTTTTGTAAAAATGCAGAAAAGTGATCAAGTATTACAATTACTTTAGATGATTGCAAATTGCATAAAAACACATGTAGCTCCTTAGCTCATCATGAGTCTCCCTACCTGATTTTACCTCCCCTGTCTCTCCTTTGGGGCCAGGTAGCCCAGCAGGACCCATCTTACCTGGGGGTCCTGGAACTGGCACCCCTGCAGATAGAAATGGGAACCAAATCATTCCCTTGCTTTTTATCCAGGCAACCTGCCTGCATGTGCATCATATCAGAAAGCTGCTTTATCTTTAAACAGTCTCAGACTGTTTCTTAAATATACAACAAATTTTCCTTAAAGGTGACCTGCCACACAAAACCACTTTTACATGTTGTTTCTGAAATATGATAGGTCTATATGAGGCATGTGAAAATGTAATACTATCTTCAATAGCCAATGTAAAGAAATAAACAAAGAAATCAGGCCAATTCGAAGTTGATGTACATGGCATGCCCAAACCCTGTGCCACTGGTGGTGTGATACCATACATGGTAACACCAGCCCTCACTTTACGTATGCACATTATTAGTTTACTTGGGCACATTAGTTGGCTGCACACTTTATCATTCGCAGTCACATGTGCAGACACTTTAACATACCTGGTTCTCCTTTATCCCCCTTGGGTCCTGGGACTCCTTCTCTCCCATCTTTGCCATCCCTGCCATCTCTACCAGGGAGCCCGTTGTGTCCAGGGGTCCCAGGGACACCAGCCGAGGCCAAGCAGTTGGGCAGGGCCTCAGTGTGTGTTCCACCAATCAGAGACAGCAGAAGGGCAGCAACATGAAGACTGGACAGAGCCATGGCTGTGACAGAGTGACACTGGGCAGCATCTGACCTGATCAGGTATTTATGCAGACCCTCAGGAATGAGATAGGGATCTTACTGACACTATGTCAGGGTTACTTCATTAGCAGGAAGGACACACGGTGCTCTGTTGTTGTTTCAAAAGAATATAGGGATTTTTTATCCAAGAGTGCAAAAACAGGAAAATGAGATTATTGCTGATGCAGTGTTTACTTGATTTGGTAAGACATTTGAAGAACATTGACAGCTATGTCCTCCTATTGTGTTTCAAGCTTATTCTTTCCTCTGTTTTTCAGGTCACAGAGGTAAAAGTGTCCAATGAACTTGATAAAATATTTCATGTGTTTTCTAACAGCTAGGCTACATCAGCAGTGCATTGCTGCTCTTTACTTTATCTCACATATTATGCTGTATTTTCTCTTCTGCAGCAAAGATGTCTTATGTCTTATGGCATTTCCTCATTTTTTTTTTTAAATGTGTGTTTTATGTGTTTATATTATGAATGCTGTTCTTGAAATCATGCTATGCCATTATGTGCTTAGAACTGTGGAACATTATACTAGCCTATATAATGTTGGGCAACTCAGGGACATGGGACAGGGCTGCCCCTGACAAAGGCAGCTGCTGAAATCAATTTAATTCACTGATAACACTTACTCCTACAAACATTTTTGCTGATATTGGCCTATTCCCTCTCTAATATTACATGGGTTCAATTTGTGTTTTTCTATAAACATATTAGCATATAAGACGATATTTTTGTTTCCTACCTTGAATGGGAAGTCTGGTGGACTCAGTTGTGTTCATCTTAATGGTGTTTCTTGTGCTGTATGTGTGAGATAAAAACTACTACTAGACATGTAAATGTCTATCCTGTTTAAGGCAGCAAATCTATGGGGCTAGCTATTTACCTGTTTTAATGAATAATCTGTGAGTAATTTTAACCCTAGACAACTTTTAAACCTAGGCTACTCCAGACATTCCAAATGTAGTGTACGAGCTACTTCCCATAGGTGGCAGTAATTTAGCTCACCTTGCTCACTATCAGGCAGATCATCCGCGTCAGCGTATGAAAGAAGAAGAAACCCCTACTGTGGAATTGCGCATGCGTCATATTTCTCTCTTACTCGAAGGAAGAAGCCGAAGGTAGGTGCAAGCGCTTTTCATGGCATTGGAGAGATCTACAACTTCTTTCTTCACATTAGATACTTAATATGGTGTTGTCAACGAATAATGGATAATAGTTTCTTTATACTCATATTTGTTGTTGTCATCTAGCAAGCTTGCAAAATAACCAACTAACGTCAGATTAGCGAGACTGCCAACGTTAGCATCAGCTAGTGAATGAAGTACACGTAAGCGTAAGCTTCCTATGTTATGCATTGAGCTTTGGTTGTAATTTTATAACAGAAGGTACTCACAATTTCTTTACATTCATTTTTTTTGTAACCCGACATGTTTAATTTAATACATAGGCTTACTTGGGTAATATTTCTTGACGTTTTCTTACCGCGAAGTTCAAAGTTGAATTACAGTGAATGTACACGTAAGCATTGCAAGGACAATTAACGTTAATCAAACGATTGGACTAACATAACTTTAGGTTGTTGATCTACTCATAATTAGCTTCAGCAACTTGTATGTTCTGTCAGCGATTTAATGTGTTTTTTATGCTGTTTGGAAAACCGTTATCTTAATAGTGATAAATGCCTTTGGTTTTGGTTAACGCTAACCTTACCGAGTTAGTTATGATACTATCTTAATTGAAGTCGCAGAAAATTCGTGTTGAGAACTACTGGAAATTATATTTTGACATTGGTCAGATTTGCGTACATCTGGTCTAATTTGCGAGGAACTTTATTCTTGTCTCATGTCACATCTCTGAGGCTGCACTGATTTCTCCACATGAGCTGGACGACCTTATTTCGTTTCAGTGAGCGAGGTAGAATTGGATGGATAGGCTACTACGAACTAACGTTAGGAGTCAAGTTATACAAACCGACTGTAAAATTCCAGTGCCTCCAATAACTCACTAGTCCACATTCATCACCAGTTGCACCACTGTCACACACACACACTGCATTGCCTTGGCCTAACACTCACAAATGTTTAACAAAGTATTACTACCAAAACTACCAAATTGCTGTTGGAACACTGAACCTTAAGAGTGACTTATCGGTTTCCATTGCAGATGAGGGTCCTGTGCTTGTTTGCTGTGGTTGCCCTGGTGGGTCTGGTTGCAGGTGAGGAGGGCGCTCGTCTGTTGGCCTCCAAGTCCCTGCTGAACCGTTATGCTGTGGAGGGCCGAGACCTCACTCTTCAGTACAACATCTACAATGTTGGGACCAGGTACTGTGCTATTCAATGTTCAGGGGTAAAGTCAACTTGCAACAACACACGCAAGCCATGTATGCAATGACATGTCTTCTGATCATCTCTCCAGTGCTGCCCTGGAGGTTGAGTTGTCGGACGACTCCTTCCCCCCTGAAGACTTTGGCATTGTCTCTGGAATGCTTAATGTGAAATGGGATCGTATTGCACCGTATCCTTAAACGTCTCACGAAATCTGCATAATGGCCGTAGCAATCTTTTACATACATTTCATTTATATGTGAATATTTTTTGTGTCTTGATTTGTTGAGCCCTCTGTGCTTACTACATGCAATCTCTTTAAACAGCCAATAGATAGCAGTGGACTTTGATCATGAGACTCAAGAAAGGGCTAAACTCCCTTCACATTATCTGTTTAGGTATGAGTGTATTGAATCATTAGTTGTTAAAGGTGACCATTATTGGCTATTCTTTTCTCCGCCTTATCTACATTTATGATTAAAACCATTTTGATTTGAATGGTTTTGGTCATGAATGAATGGTTCAGTGTGTTATTGTTTTTTTGTGAAATGGTGTGCATGGCTACCCTATGCTGGTTAACATGACATCCTCTCCATGAAACTTCTAAAAATCAACCTTGTGCTAGATGTTGAATAAAACACTGTAAATGATATCGATATGAAATGATATTATTTCTGCTGCGTTCTGCCTTGCGACATGGCTTTCTTTTGCAAATATCCCCACCTTTTGACATTAAAAACTTCTCTTTGTTCTCACAGTTCATCCCAGAATCAATATTAGTTCAGTGCTGTTGTTATGAATATTGCGCATACCGTGACAAACAAATTTGACTCCCGAGTGGTTCCTGTCCCTTAACTCTTGGCTGCAGTGCCAGCAATGTCTCTCACACAGTGGTACTGCGTCCCCTCAAAGCCGGCTACTTCAACTTCACCTCTGCCACCGTCAGCTACCTGGCCCAGGAGGGAGGACAGGTTGTGGTAAGTACAATGTCCTCACCTTGTCAGTTGCCTCAGAAGATACCAAAGCATTCCATCAGGGCCTCATCACTGTCTGTGTCTGTGTGCTAGGTGGGATACACCAGTGCTCCTGGTCAGGGAGGCATTCTGGCTCAGAGAGAGTTTGACCGCCGTTTCTCCCCCCACTATGTAAGTGTGATCTCTACAGACTTTAATCTGCACATTCAACGTGAATAAACAGTCAAAGCCCATTTGGGCACGTCATACAAGCAGAGATGTAAAAGTAAATCCTGCGACGTATCTTTTCCAACCCTTCACTAAACCGGCTGATGCTAATTAGCACTACTTCTTATTAGCAAATTGGTGAAATCACCTGTGTTTCAGTGCAAAGAAAAAACCAATATCACCTCATGGTACAATACAACATCATATCATCACCATGGAGACAGAGGAAGTTAAACGAAAGGCAAACAGTCATGCAGATTCCAGCAATGCAATTTGCTAGAATTGCCTTATGAACTGTCCCAATACACTTCTGTGGGGGATTTTATTTTTCCTCTCTTTAAAAGTTCTCAACTAGTACCGTCATGTAGGTGTTGATTACTTGGATATTTCTGAGGCTGGCATTGTCCTGTGTCCACCCAGCAGCTGGATGTATATGCTATGTATTACTACCTGTCTCTCACACGGTCTGTCTGTCTGCCCCCTCCCCCAGCTGGACTGGGCTGCTTTTGGAGTGATGACTTTGCCTTCCATTGGGATTCCTCTGCTCCTGTGGTACTCCAGCAAAAGGAAGTACGACTCGCCCAAGACCAAGAAAAACTAAAGCGCATACTCACTACTCACAAGAGGGACGGGGGGGAGGGAGGGGGATTGGGGGGTTGATTGGTTTTGAATATTGGTTGCCTTGGGATGAGGGTTTGAGGGTTTTTTTTTTTGGTCAAATAATTTAATTACCCATATTGGGGTAAACTGTTTTAAAGATCATGTTATTGTTGTGGAAGCTGGAAGGATGTCCTTCCCCCCTTACCGTTTGGTTTGCAATAAGGTTTGGATCAGGGTGTGAATAAAGCCACATGCATGATGGGATGGTGCTGGAGGACCTATGAGCAAGCCTTGCCCAGTCGCAGCAGACATTACTGCTGTCACTCCAGAACACAATCATCTCTCTGAAACTCTTTGACTGGGGTCAAAGGAACTGTGGACCACTCTGTCGGGTCAGTCTTGCGTTGTTTTTTGGAAATAAACAAATGGGTTTTCCTATAAAAAAAAAAACAGACTTTTGAAATTATTTTACTCAAATGTAGTTGTGTGTGGAATAATTCACAGTTTTGATATATTAACACTACATCTAACAATAGATACAGAATTCAGGACAGATTTAAGTGGACAAGTGGCCTGCTCCCTTTCCTACTAAGTACATGCACTAGATGGCGGTGGCCTTGTGTGTGTGTGTGTGTGTGCGCCTGCCTGTGTGCAAAGGCTACGTTCTAGCTGGAGATGTACTGTGTATGCCTAATGTTAACGTGTGTGGATAATTGGAGGTTGCGTGATGCAGTACTTCAGTGTGTGTACTTCTCTTGAAGCAGTGTTGTAGAGATGCTTGCAGACCGTGTTGCTTTGTCTTTTGCATTTGGGGTTTTAAAGCTCACAGAAAAGACTAACTGAAGAAATTCTCTGAATTTGCATAGTGCAAAACAATAATGCACTGCACCTTTAAGACCAGAGTTCATGTACTACTTTTGGAATATTTCATTTTTTTTTTCAGTCCAAAGAGTTTATATGGTACAGAAACTACTCAAAAGTTTGATCACAGCAATGTCATGTGTCCTTTCCTGATACAATAACTAAGAATAGTTGTTCAGAAAATGTTGAAGTAGAGCTTGTAGATTGCCTGTCGTATATTTAAAGGTCCACACCCCGAGCACAGGACATCAGCGTTTGGGATTTGGTGGGGGCAGAGGTGGCCGTGGCCCCGACGACCTTTCTGGAATCTGCTCATAGATGTCTGAGGGGTCCAAGGAGGGAGGTCGACCACATGTTTGGGAAGGGAAGAGACCAGACCTTGATGGAGAGGTCGACAGGTTTGGCCCACCAAAGTTCTAGCAGAGAATAGTTAACAAAAATGATTTACAAAAACAGGCAAAACCATTTTTTCCTCACCATTGTGAATTCTTCAGAAAAGCTATTATTATTGATGTCATTTTTATACCTGGGCTGTTACCCATATTGCTAGGTCAAGATGTGGTGGTGACATACCTGGACACTGCTCTCTGCTCGTGTTGTTGCATTGGGATGTTTTGGGGGTGGTCTCCAGGGGAGGTTTGGCGTGGTCCTCAAAGAAACAGGAAGTGTAGCAGAGGTGCCTGGTCGAATCGGTGCAGGCTCAGAGGTCAGGGCAGGGTTTTCCCGAGCACCACGGAGGTTGACCTCAGAGTAGACGTGGTTTCTAGAATTTTCTGTGAGGAAAAACACCATAAACCCTTTCTGTCTTGAATCATCATGTCCATCACCATCAAACTCACCTTTCCCTCCATTCCAATTCATCTTTGCTCCTCCCCTTTTCGTTCATCTTTCCTTCACATCACTTTGAATCTATCCTTCTAACCTTTCCACCCCGCCATCTCTAGAATCAATCTCTCCCTTCATTCTGCTTCTCAATCCTCAGACCTCCAATACAATCTCATCACCTTTCCTTTCACCTATCTAGGTTCCTTCACATTCATGTTTTCTCATCACTCTTTTTTCCCATCCATTCCCTTCCATGATCTTCTCTTTCCCTCTCTCCTCACTTCTCTCCTTCCTCTCTCCCTCTTCTCTACCTCTCTTCTCACCATCGTTATGCTGTGGTTGTCTTCGCCGCCCCACGGCATAGAAGTCGATATGTTCGCGCTTGGCCATGCCGGGGGTCTCTTCATAGGTGTGCTCCGGTTCCAGGTGCCAGTACTTCTGCTCCGCTGTGGCTTGTGGCGATGTTGGGGCAGAGAGAGCCATTGCTCCCTGCGGGCCGGAGGCTGAACCACTGGCAGGGGCCTGAGGCGTCTGGGTCACAGCTCGCGGAGGTTTGTTGACACGGGCGTAGGGGACGTCGGTAGAGTTGTTGGTGGAAAGGGCGTCAGTCTCACCTCTGGGTCTGTCATAGCACACAGTGCTCTCCTTTGGACTAGAGGCTGGGTTGAACACCTGCTGAGAGATTAGGAATACAATAATTTTTCTACTCAGTTTCACTAAAGTTCACTGCACTTTGATGCTAAATTCTGATGTTACTCTCTTACTCTGTGCTTATATTGTGGAGAGAAGAGGAACTTGTGCAGGACACAACAGTACTAACATATACATTAATGATGGGTGGACATTTGCATTCAGATATTGTTTTGGAATATTATCTCTACTGTATGGCTTTGTTGGTATGCGTAGGTCCAGACCTGTAATGGAGGCAGCGCTGTGTCCGGCACACAGGGGGACTCTGGTAGGGACTGACTCTTCCTCAGAGCCTTCCTCACCACTGCATACTCTGGGGTGTCCTTGGAAGTTGCCTCAAACAGCTCGGGGAGTGGCCTCAAGGCCAGGGCTGGAGAGGGAGAGGCTTGATCACATGGTTCTGTTACTTGCTCCGTCTCTCCTGCCCTCTTTCTCACTATGTCTTCACTGAGTCCGTTACCCTGCCATAGAGAGGACAGAGAGTAAGACCAAGAGACATACCACAAATCTGAATGTGAAATGGCCAAGTGCAACTTTACTTCCATTTTTGTTTGATATTTCACTGTCTTTTAGTTATCTCCATCAAGGAATATAATTACATTATTACAAATTACAAATTTGTACATCACATTAATGCATTATTGCAGCATTATCGTTAGTGTGTTACTATGCTAACCTGTCTTTGACAGACTTACTGTACTATATGTTGAGGGAAATGGGAAAAGGTACCGTAGTGCAGGGTATTGTCAGCATTTCATCATAGGGCCCCACAGGATTCCGGGTATAGTAACTGATGAGCTCCTCGAGGCTGCAATGGCGGCTGCTCTCCCCAGCTATGAGGTATTTCCCCCTTTTACCAGAGGCTCCTTGATCCTCTTCTTCGATGATGAAGTGGCGACACCGATCCTTGCCCCTGCACAGAGCACAGGTATGCGTGGGCTTGGAATTATTGAAAAAGACTGATTGGTGATATGAATACTGTTATTATGGAGTGCATTATGCATTTGCATTTATATTTATGCATTTTTCAGATGGTTTTATCAGTCAAGCTGCATAGGAAATGCCTTCTGAAGAGCTGGGACTTCAAGAACTTTACAGTTTATTATTATCATAAGGTTAACCTGTGTACATACCTGTATGACAGCACAAAGCCAATCTTCGACTCGCTCAACCTGAGCAAAAAGCAACCTCGTGGCTGATCTTGTAGTAACTGTTCTGCCTCCCTGTGAAAAGGAGAAGAGGCAAGATTATTTATATAGCGCAGTTCAATGTGCTTCAATGATGATTTGTATAATTTCTCATTTTTGAGAAAAAATGTAGTTTTTGCCCAAATCATTTAGAAAAGTGTTTTAGGTGACGAAATCATAAAACTATAAAAAGAGGAAAGGTAGTAGTCATAAACTTAAGTAAAAGTTAAAAAAATAAAAACTACAAGTTTAAAAGAAAAAACTTTAAAAGAAAAAACTATACATGATAGAAAATTATACGGAGGGATATGGGTGGGGGAGTCTACAGAGCTACAGTGGTAGAATTTTTTTTTTCTGTTTTCTTTCTCTTAAATCTCTCTCTCCCTCCCTCTGTGTGTGTGGTTTGTGGTTAGACCAGTCTGTGCTTATGACCAGCTCTTGACAGAATCAAGTCACCTCCAGCATAGTTCATGCTGGCCTTTGTAAATACTGTGGGCATATTCAGTACCTGCGTGTAGCAAAGCCGTGCAGCCAGAGCGGAAGAGGCTGACCCTGCTTCTGCAGCCGAGGCAGCTGGCTCCGGTGGAACCAGAGCAGAGTGTGAGCACGCAGGGACGGGGAGAGGGCCTCCAGGGGACCCACAGGGCCCAGCATGGCTGGGGACACTCGCTTCACAGCCACCTGAGAGAGGTGGGGTGGGGGTGGGGGGTGGAGAGAGGAAGAGAGAGAAATGCACATACAAGAGAGAAGACAGTAAGTGTGAGGAAAGAAGATGGTGGATAAAGGTCAGTGTTTAAGCATATGAGCGAGAGCCACAGAGAGAAAGAAAGAAATGTGTAGAAAGTAAAGGACAAATACAGGCAAGTAAAGAAAAGGTGTGAAAGCAAGGGGAGAAAGCAGGCATAGTGAGAGTGGGGTTGCACAGAAATGGAGGTGAAAGAAGCCAGAAAGAGGGAGATAAGAAGGCATCACACACCATTTGGAGAAAGATGACAGTGATGGTGGTTTTTTAGACAGCCAAAGACAGAAGCTAAAGTTAGACTCAGGCCACACACCACAGACCACTTGTTGCTTTATGATGCATGATGACAATGTAGATCTTGTAGCTGTTCTTCTGCAGTCTATTGTAGTTTTACCGTATTTTTCCATTTTCAGCAACACGTGTGAGAGAAAGGTTTTATTGTGTGGTTTGTGTGTGTGTGTGTTTGTGTGTGTGTGTGTGTGTGGAAAGAGAGTGCAAGAGCGAGAGAGACATTTGACAGACAAGACAGAGAGGGTGTGTTTGACAGAAGAGAGAATGTGTATGTCACACTGCGTGTGGTTTTTGGTTTGTTCTCCAGTGGGGAAATCAAACTTCACTTCCTGTGTCTAAAGGTTTCTAAAGAGGCCACTTGTCACACTGCTAAAATGTCTGTTTGTTTCTTATAGACTCATACCATTATCTACATTTTTACTGTGATTTCTTTCAGTGGACAAACATTAGAATGTTTGTACAAATAACTGAATTGCTAGTTTTACGCATTTCTGACCTGTTGTTACACAGTCAGCATTCGAATTAACTGCAAATTGACTTGGGAAGTTCATATAATCATATTTTCATGACTTTTTATGGTACTTTATGGTACATTATGTGGTTGCAATAAATGTTTAACATGGCTGTCAAATGTTTTGATAATACATCTGATGAGATAATTCCTACCTCATGCCCCGCTTGAGTGGCTGGAGGATCGAGAGGTCTTGATTCCTGCATCGCAGGACGGTTCTTGATGCTCCGGCGTGGCTTGACAGGGGGTTTACGGCCCGCAGCAGATGGGTCTTGTGCTGCAGGGGCCGGTGGCACTGGGACAGGCAGGGTGCTTATTCGTTCCTCTCTCTGTCTGCCCTCAGCATCTATGTGTGTGGGAACAGAGTCTCAACATGAGCAAGACACAACATATAACTAACACTTCCTCCATTAAGACACCATGAGAGGGGAGGTGATGGCCTACTGGAACTGAAAAAGGATGGGTGTCCTTGGACTGTGGTTTTATACTGCCAAGCTAAATTTAAGATGCAACCTTATGATCCCTCAGGCCTTCATCAGCCAATAAATAATAGGTCTAGACAGTTATTATTAATCAGGACAGCTAACAGATTTCTATAATTGTATTTCAAGGCCACTCAGTGAAGCTATGCAATTTTTTTTCAAATACTTTCTTTTACCATCTGCAAGTGGTCATTCAGGAAAATGGGCAAAATCTGTTCAGCATAAATCTCGGAGCAGTATTCAGTTTAGCTTCCCATGAAACTTTTTTCATGTATTGGTATGGGCAAATTATTATGAAAAGATCTACAGTGTATTCATGCAGGCAAAGTATGTATATGAAAACACAAACATTATCAAAAAGAAAACTTTTTTAATGATTTCAATGACCTAAATGGACATAAAAGATAGTAGAGTTCCCTTATATTTTCTACAATTGTGTATGAAAATAGCAAATCTGAATAAATGGAAGGAAATTGCTTTTTTTTTGCTGTTTTTAGAGACCATAAGGAATAACAATTCAAAACTCCACTTCCCTTATCACTGCATCCTAGCAGATATAAGCTTTAGGTTCTTCTATGTTCTTATATGAGGAAGCTCTTGTTCTATTTGTAGCACCTGGCTTTTTTAGATATACTGCAGCAGAATGAGAAGGAGTCATAGCAGTTGATCTGTTGTGATCTTAGAGACGGAAATGCAGCACTCTTGCCTGTGGTTGGTAGCTACATCCTCTTGACATTCACAGCATTTGGTACATTTGCCAGAAAGCACTTCAAAACAACAATTTCAAGAAAAATTGTAGAAATTGTGTACATAAGGCATTTTTTCTTTTTTATTCAAACTTTCTGACATTTAAGCGAACAATGGTGAACAAGCAATTATCACCGTGTGTCGTAAATTTGAATTTAGAATGCTTATGCAGGCCTATAGGCACAACAGTTCAGTTAGTTACTGTGCTTTTTTCTGCCACCATCACTCACTGTATCGATACTATATTGATGGGTGAAACAGCAGTGTATGCTAGCCAGTTTCAGGAGATTACAGAAAACACATTTATAATTTTACAATAAGCTGTAAAACCATGCAGCATGTTACATTACTTTCTCAGTGCAAGAAAGCTCACATTATTCTGGAAACTTTCCACAGCATGTGGCATTGCAAGGCAACAAATAGGCTACTTGCTATTTTAGAGAAAGAATAAGGTTTGAGCACTGCTGAAGACAGAGAAAGAGTGAAGAAATGAAGAAAAGGCCTCTGACCTTTCAGCGTTTGGTAGTCAAACTCCATGCTGCTGTTGTGAAGGAGGACAGCTGTGTGACTAGATGTTCCCCCTCTTATCTGTGTGTATCTGTGACTGTGTGAGCCCATGTGCGCATGCCTGCGTGAAAGAGCCTGTGAGTGCATGTGCGTAGGTTGCACACTTTTATGGATATTTGAGTGCATGCCTTTGCACATGCCTGTGTAGGTGTGTGCATTGACATGGATGGAGCTGCAAGAGGACATGGGTGCCAGCAAGCATATTTATGCTGGATGTGTTATGTATGGGCAATTCAACACGTATGTGACTGTGTGACCGTTGGCCGCTTTCTCGGTAACTCCTGCCCTGTGGTTGCCAGGAAGTATCAGGCCACTTCCTCCTTAAAACAGAGGGGGAAAACAAATATAGTATTTACTCTCCATCTCCTTTTCACTCCAAATAGCCAACCTCACACTTTTTTCACATTTTTTGTATTTTTATTTTTGTATGCTTCACTTTAAGAGGGATTTGTTAGTCATGGAGACATGCTGCATGGCGGAAGCCATAGATCAAGTGGAGAGTGGGGGTGGGACAGGGGTTTTAGAGTAACTGAAGGCTTCAGAGACGTTGTCTCACTCTACTCACAACCTGACCATTTTAATTGTGTACTCAGTCATCATTAGTATCTCTATGCCTATATATCCTAAACCTTGAAACGACATCCAGACAATATGTTGGCTGGTCACTAAACTATAGACCACTTTCACTATGTAGGACTGACAGTCATTTAATGTAAGCAATGTGTATATTATTAAAGGATATATACAAAATTCTGTAATATAGCATACAGGTTAATAACATCAGTGCATTTGCCAAAGTATCCTAATGTGCCAGGTCAAAAAGAGACAAGTGACAGTCTGTGAAAACACTCAGACCTCTTCCATTCCTGGAGACTCAAACAAAGTTCTAATGTAGAACCTGTAAAACCCTCTCAAAGGGCCCCATACAAGCTGCTTTTCTTCCTGAGAACTGGGAAACTACGTTTCAGGTACAGCTCACTTCAAACTGGCCCTCCGTTCAGAGGCCTTATTTTTTTACGGTACATGTTTGTATTTTCTTGTACTATGTGTAATATGTCATATGATATACCAGGCTAATACCATTTGTTTGAGAACCTTGTTTGAGCCAAACTCTAATCAATTCTGTTAACAGTATGACCTTTACAAGGGCTTAGTTCACTGTCAATTTTGATTTCTGTGTAAGTTTTGGTTTCTATCACTAGTTATGTTTTTTCAATCTTTTAAAAAAATTTTATTCATACACATATTACAACTTGTCTAGTTAAATATTGTGATAAATTGGTAACAAGCTGAATAATAGAATTCAGTTGCAAGAGTATTAACACTGTGCATGAGTTTCTGCTCAATTGCATTACCATTTTATAAATGTCTTTCCCTGAATAGGCATAACCTTACTAATTTGCCTCACAAATATTTTCTCATTCATGAAAGGCAAGTCGGGATATACAATATAGGTTTTCAAAGAACTTTAGTGTGTGACAGGTTCCTTTTGGGTAATATAAAACCGTGTTGGCCATCAGAAAGCGATTTTATTCTGAAAATTCAGCTCACATCCGCTAGATGGAGCAAACACTTTAGAATTTAATGAAAAAAAAAAACACGTAACACATGGGTCACTTCAGGAGACGAAAGAATTCGGGGACGCGCAGTGCTGTGATCTTTTCGTAAAAGTAGCCTACTTTGAGCAAAATGGCTCAACTCTGTAGGCATCTTCAACACATTACCAGACATTAACAGCGTCACGCGCCTCTACGTCCTTGCTTGTGTGGTTAATGTCCGGAGGTAATCTGTTTTCTCAACTTTGCTTGTAAACATCACCGTCTCTAAATTCAACAAGCGCGTCACACTTTTTCTCTAGGCTATCTGGGATCTCTACCCGTGGGTATTCGATGTGCGGACTAGAGTGGACTGGAGACGGCTGGTAGAACAAGACGGAATAACATGCCCAGATGTACAAAGGATGTAACACTTGCAGATTGTCACGATTTCAGGTGAGCTCTGTTGGCTGGGCTAACAAATGTAACGACTGCATAGCCATTCCGAAGAGGGTGCGCTTCATTTCTATACTAGAATCATTTCAATACTGAGATAGCCTACGAAGATTATTCTTTTGCTTTGGTCATTTGGCTTGAAACTGAGATGTATCAGTATAAGAATCGCCTCAGTCTTCATAGTAAGCTACAGCGTCGTTATATAGGTAGTTTGAATCCACAGTGTTCTGCGTGCATGCGCTCATCGTTCCGTCATTAGAGCTGACAGTATAGCCTACATAGATGCAATGGACAATCCATTAGATTTACACATTTATATGATACAGCAGCCATTTGCCGTTTCTGTCAGCCTCGTTCTAGACATGTGAAAGTCTAAGTGGTGGCCTTTCGGTGTGATACCACACGATGACCTTGCCAGGCAACCCACCGACCGAAGGCAAAACGCCGAGTCGCGCGCTGAGATTTGAGTTGACACATGCTCGCAGTTACGCTTCATCGCTCACGCCCGATTTCATGCCAGGATTAGTTTTCAGCTTCACTGCCAAGCGGCACTCTTTGGTCAGAGAGGTAAAGTTGATTAGGCTTTAATGTCTAGACTAGATGTATAGGCTATAGAATTAGTTATTATTCACACTGCCTGTTCATTTGGTAAGGCGAGGACAAGGACAATCTTGTTTCTGCCACTCATAGGTATTAAACAGCTGTATGCTTTCGTTTAAATATGCGTATATGCTTGCGCTTATTGCAGCAGTGGCAGTTGCATAATATCTGGAAAGTCTAAACCGAAGTAGTTTAGGTTTGTAGTTTAGGTTTGGCTAACCTGCACTTGTTTTTCACCTGCAGAGACCTATTGGATTTAATCACCGCCCTGAGGGTTGGCGTTGAAGGTAGAGGAGGAGGGTCCTATTTGTCCATCGTCTGTACGTAACGAAAGTATAAAGTTACACATTTCAGTTTAAAGTGAAACGTCGTTCACATACTCACGGGATGCACGAAGAACGAACACAAGGCTACAAGTGAAATATATTGATTTTGTCGTTCCCAAGTACCCATACCATGGGGTAAGTTTTCGGAAACCCATAGCTTTAACATCTCTCTTTTCAACGACGGTAACGTCATTTAGGCATTTTATGGCCCTTTGGTTTTCCAGTCTTTTGTGGTCTAAGATAGTCTTAATAGTTCTCCATATCACGACAAACCATCAAACCATATGCTGCAATGTTAAGACTAATATTGCGTATTCAACGAGTCATTAATGATATGACTCATTAATGAGCTGTGTAGTCTACCTATAAACATGGACCTGTAGTGAACACTTAGGAGTCACAGCATCTGATCAACGAATTTTGTTACTGAATAGTTTTATTACCGAATTTCAATGCTTAATTTCAGTGTTGCTATTATATTTTTGTTATTAAAAAATTGTGCTTTGATTTTGAAACAGTCAAACATGTACTCAGCATTGCCTCTCTCCTCATAAAATGTATAATGGTTTACTAATTATATAATTGAATTATCAAACGCATTCTTTCTCGCTGTCAATCATTTAACAAAACTTGACAAGGCACATATAGTCTGCAAGACATCAATTGACTTATGTTCATGTTAAGATGTAAAGTTTTACACCCAAACCTTATTATTCAAGTGAATGCAACTACACCCCATCTTTTTCTCTGTGTGGATAGAGGAGAGGCAAATGGCATCAGGTTGTTAGATTTAACATGAGAAAGGTTGACATAGATCAGGCAAACCAGTAAGATCAGGTGCTAGCATTAGTTAGCATGTGCTCATTCCTAGTACCTGGAAAGTAGGCGTTTTTTCAAGCTAACGGTAGAAACATGCAGTTACATGCAGAGGGAAAGAGAAGAAGGAGATGCCTGCATAATAACCCAATGTAAGGCAGTCTTAAGGCCCCCAGAGGGTTTTTACCATTCCACTGAAGCTCCCTCACATAGCCCAAGTCAGAGAGGATTCAACACACAGTCTTTCATACTATTCTCTTAGCCAAGTTATTGGAGAAGGGTCTCAATGTAAGCGCCTATTAGATGTTCACTGCTTTTACACTCAAGAATGCAGTCTGCATCATTTTATCACTTCTGCATCACCTCATCATTTCAGTACATGTATTTGATAGCAAAAGTGGAAATGCTTCTGCACAAAGAATAATCAAGAATAATTTATCAGTCCTGTATTTTATTCATCTTGTCATGTTTGTATATGTTTTATCTGGTGTCTCTCCTCATAGATCTCTCCTCATAGATGTTCTTATAGCGTATGGGTAACAATTAGCCATGGTAGACCAGACTCTTCACTTTGTGTGAAGACTTTAGACACTGTCGAGGGGCATACTTTTACTTTGTGGCGTTTTGGCATTTTGTTTCAACCTGCTGGTTACAACAATATTTTGATGCGATTTTTGTCCGCTGATTGGTTGCAAGAAAATTTTGTTAGGGAAAACGAAGCCTTCGGAGACTACTCTGAAATGCAATATTGAGCAGATGTACTTAGCTGCACATCAGTCTTCTCTGACTTTGTCTGCATGACTTGTAGTATCGCAGTGATGTTTTTTATTCTGTTGTTTATTCAACCAAACTATTCATTTAATCTGCAAACATCACTGATACATGTACAGCAACCTGTTTGCAGATTAAATGAAGAGTTTGGTTCCAGAACGCTATGTCCACCATTTTAATTCATTTTAAGAGATACATTTTTTACATTCTGTTTTTCAGGTTTGTCAGTTAATCCACAGTTGGGTTAATTGATTTATTTTAACATAATAAACTCAACACATTTGGAATTTTATTAATATTAAATGAAATACAGAATATAAAAAACATGATTTTATAGCATTTAATTATAGCAGTTTGGAACCAAACTCTTGTAAATTGTAATTTGGAACCAAATTTGTAAATTAACTTGCCATTTATTTTCTATTTTTTGTGTAGCCTGTTCTTTGGTGCTATGCAGGACTTTGTTGAACATAGACAAAGCTTTCAGAGAAGTGAGTCGGTTTCTAAATGAGCTGAAATTATGTGCATGTGTACATTTGTGCATGTACCTATGTGCAGTCCTGCATGTATCACTTAGTGATACACACTATAACAGGATGATGTGAGTATGAGTATGCTGTGACAGTGAACACTGTTTTCATTTGACCAAAACACTGAGGCGTTAGAGTTCTCCGGGGATCCATTGCTCTGAACAGAGCAGGAATTGTGCCCAGAACAGTGTGGAGTACACTTAGTATAGGACCCAATATTTGGTTCTGTTCTCCTACATGCATCTCAGTTACTATCTAATATGTCTAACAGTATTGCACATCTTACAGCTATATCTTGTATGTGCTCTGTGCTCTATGTACAACCTGTTGATTGCTTAGCACATTGCTCTATCAGTTGAGCAACAAGGACACACTGCACCCCGCCCCCCCCCCACACACACACATAAACACACACAACTAACTAAGTAACTGCTACAGACCTCTACATAGTAAGTGCATGCAGTAACCCTATTGTTGCTATTGTTGCACAAATATGTGAAACACATTTCTCACGCTGCCTGCTTCCTGTCTCAGTAGGGAGGGGCAGACAGCAGGACCCTCAACAGTGTCTCAGTGACTCTGCCTGCATACTCATTAAGATCTGGCTCTATGTTTGAAGAGCGTTCTGTAGCCCCAGTCCTGCTTCACTGACTTTGTTGTTCTTATCATCAGACCAAAACAGAGTGTATTGTTTGGGAGTATTGAGTAGTCGGAGCTCATTTGGTTCTTGCGTTGTCTGTGTTGTTGCTCAGTGTTCATGTTGTCGACCTATCAGAGTACAGTGCCGTCGTTGGTAGTATTGTGTTGTACTCAAATGAGTATTTATTTTTCCGGCTGTGACTGAGATCATTTAGAATTGTATGTAATCTTAATGCTTTCCTGTTATGAGTGGCTTCTGTGCAGTAAACAAAGTCACCACAAGTATTTGTGTTTCTGAATAATATACAAGTCCACTGTTGTGTTGCTCTCTCTTTTGTGTTGTTGACCGAGTGCTTGCGGCTTGGATGTAATTGCGCCTTTGTTATGTATTGTTTTGTGTTGTGTGTTGTTTTGTTTCTTTTGCCTGCCTTGAGTGTGGTTGGACTGTGGCTCGCAGACTGGGCGCTGTGATGGCTGCTGAATGAGGCCTGTTGTTCTCCCAACAGCCAGTGAACTTCATGGTATGAAAGTGAGGCCGAGAGCCAGCGCTGGGTCAGGAACTTCAGAGGAGTGTGTGTGTGTGTGCGTGTGTGCTGAGGAGGACGGCTGGGTCTTACACACCACATGATAAATTCACATGAGAAACATCTGGGAAAGGTTTCTAACGTCAATGGTCAGGAATTTTTCAGCCCCCGCCCCCTACACACACACACACTTCCTTTTTCATTATATGGTGATAAATCTATAATATTGGCCTTGTTCAGCTGTTGTTTTCTAATTATATAGTGAAACTGTGAGGGGGATATTGAGATAGACCCTCATTCTCTCTGCATATCTTTCCTGTGTTTACGTTTAACATGGTTTGCTGCAGGTGTGTCCTCTAAATAAGCTGGTTCACCAGGGCACATACCCCGCACCTCTAAAAGCCATAGTCATGATGACCATAGACATGCTCTGTCTCATAACCACACCCACGTCCGCCCATCACCACCATCATTTTCAGTATTACACTCTCCCACACATTCTAGGGCATCCTTCCTCTTCTCACTCACCCTTCTATAGCCCCAACTGCTTCAGACACACACACTCACATATCAGTAATACTCACATATACCACACACACACCCCCACTCTACTGTCCTACTCCCATTGTGGTGTCAGTGATGAGACTGAGAGCTTCATTCTGTGTTCAGTGGTCATTCAGTAGTGTGGTCAAAGTCAGTGAATAGTGCCTACAAGCTACATTGGCTCTCTTGCTGGAACTAACACATTTGCTGAGGCAGCCTCTGAAGAGAAGCCAGTTGATGCTGGGACGGCCATTGACCACATGTGAGTAACGACCAAACTCGTACTGTCTGGGGCACTAAGAGGATTAGCATTCCTCTGCTAGCTGCTTTTTTGATGTGTGATTTTCTGTGCCATAATATTGTTGAGAGCTTGAGTCTTTAATCTATTTCACATTAAACAGTAAAGGCTGGTTAAATGGGCAGGATTAGGCCTGGTCCTACAATAAAAGTTCTGTTTTAGATAGTAGATAGTAGATATTTTCATTGTCCTTTCTTGGTGTGGCGTAGGCTTTATCCATGGCTGTGAAACTGGCTCAAGGTGTGAAAAAGATGTGATCTTGAAAAAAAAATATAAAAACAGGCCAAGATTGATTGTAAGATTTATCTAAACTGTGCGGGTTGAGAACGAGGTTTTTGGGAAGTGACATAAAAGGCAACTCAGTGCAGAAAAGTCTCAAACAGTCTGGACTAATGTATCTCAAGTGTGTAGCATTGTCAATAGCGAGACATTATTTTATCATCTCTCTGCTTCACCAGAAGGTTTCGCTGTCTTCTGTGTTTGTACGACAATCATGTCTACTTGTATTATATCCACATATATCCCCCTTTTTTCGCAAACTCTATCCATCACAATCTGTCTGTGCTACAGCTCCCAGTGTACTGTGTTCCTCCACTGTCTGTTTCTTCATTCCATCATTTCTTCTGCCAATACAGAGCCATCACCCGCTTTTGTTTACCTTGGCTTTGTTTTTCTTCTTCCCAATTACTCACCCCTCCCTCTTTCTTTCTATCTGTCACTCTGCTTCTATCTGTCACTTCTCTTTGTCGCCCTCTCTCTCTGTCTCTCACCTTTTTATTCTTTCTCTTCCCTCCTTTTGTCATATCTCTGTTGATCATCTGACCTTATTTTTTGGGTGCTATTTCTCTTGAGCTCAGTTTTCCAGTCTGAAGGGAATATTTGTTCTCATAATTATCAGTAATAAGCTTTTCCAAGCTCGTTACACATCATGCCCGGTGCTTAGCGAATGATGCTCTGTCACTCAGTCTCTGTGTGTAGTACTGTGACCTGGTTCTGTCTCCTTTAGGCTCTACCGCAGAGGTTTCAGCTGTGTGTCTGACACCGCATGATTTGCTCTGCCAAATTTGATGCTGTGTGAAGGTTTTTACGTTTTTTTACGTTTTAAGTTTAGACTTCTGTGGTTTTGCAAGGTGTCCATATATGACTTCTTGCTGGTCAACTAAAGCAAGACCTATTCTGGTGGAGGCTTTGTGAGAAATGCTTTTGCCTTTTTTTTGGGGGGGGGGTTCTGTTATTTTTAGCATTTCTTTGATGGGTCTCCCACAGGTAGATCACTCACTGTCTTTCTCTCCCCTCTCTTTCTCTCTCTCTCTCTCTCCCTCTCCCTCCCTCTCTGGTTCTCGCTCTCCTTCTCTGTCTCACTCCCTCTCTCTCTCTCTCTCTCTCTCTCTTTTTATCTATCTATCTATCTATCTATCTATCTATCTATCACGCCTCCCTCTCTCCCTCTCCTCAGGGCCGGACAGAGGGCCCCTGCCTGTGTGTGCATGATGCAGTAGAGCAGAGAGGAACTACTTCAACCAGAGTGTGTGGGAGCGAAATCAACTGAGGCCATCATGGCTGTCTTTAAACTAGAGAATGTGGAGGACCTGTACGAGATTGGCGAGATGTTGGGCAGGTAAGAGACTATTTTAACGAAATATTAAAAGTACCAGCAAATTCTAGTACTACAATATAGCCAATATTATACAGTAATCTAAAGTATTCTTACAATACAGTGTTATTTTGATCATAACAAAGGCAGTTTAGCGTGGTGTGTGAGTGTTTTGATATGTAACTCTAATGTAGATTTGTACAGTTCACACACACTGATGAACAATCAGCCCTGAAGGTTGTGGGAGTCAGTGGGAGTGAGTTGGTTGCCAGATATAACACATGGGGATTGGCTTATCTGGCCTAATGACTGTTTCAACCTTGCATGGTCTCTGTAAACACCCACAGACCTGCTGAACCAGCCGTTGTTTGTATTCCTTTTATGTCAAAGTTTTAGCCTGGCTGACTCGAAAGGAGTTCTGGGATTTCAACTGGGAATACTGAGAATCGGTCAGGACATGCTTAGTTCAACTCACATTTGTAAAACATGTAACCTGAGATGGAATTAAAGTCTCACTGACTGCACACACATTACATTACAGTCTTTACCTGTTTCACATGGTGATATTTGTTCAGTTTGAAGGAACAGTAATACACATCCATGTCATTTAAGAGTGATGCTATCAGCACAGCCACTGGCAGTGCCAGCTGTCCTCCTCAGTTTCTCACTGTTTACAGCCAGAGCAGAAAAGCAGTTGGAAGAGGTTCCTGGGTTTTAGTTGATTCAGAAATTGACTGGAATAAGAGAATGGTCAGAGGAAATGCAAGCACTCAGAGTGAACTCAAATGTAAATGCTCAGAGCAAACTCAAACTCAAACATGTTCACCCAGGTTACAGCGTTTCTCTTCTCTCCGCTAAGTTTAAAGTTGCAGTCAAAGTTGAGTTTTTTTTTTTATTTGTTCACCTTTTCACTGTTCAGTTGATGTAATAAGCAGCATTATTACACACCTAAAAGTGTGGAAGTGGTACTGTAAAGTGAAAAGTCTAGTAACAAGTTGTGACTAGGCTTAATTTCAGTACACATTGCTTCTCAGTTGTTATAGTATCAATAATGAAAATGTATCATGGCGTTATGTAACTTGTGTCCTGTGTAGTGTGTTTCGGTATGATCTGATGTGTCACTCACTGTAATGATATTGTTTTAAAAATGCACAATTAGTTATAATTAGCAAAAATGTACCTTCCCTATGTTGAACTGTAGCATTTTAGTATGGATTCTTCAGTACATTGAACACACATTGTTTGAGCTAATGGAGTTCAATTTGAAATGTGGTCCCTCTCCAGTGGCCATTTTGGGCAGGTGCGTGAGGTACGGGAGCGTGCGTCTGGGACGCGATGGGCGGGCAAGTTTGTGAAGATCCGGAGAGGGGCGGGATGTCGCCTGGGGATGGAGAGGAAGAGCCTAGAGAGGGAGGTGGAGGTCCTCCAGGCCCTGCAGCACCACAATATCATGGCCCTCAGAGACGTGTTCGAGAGCAGGGCTGAGATCGTCCTCATCGTGGAGCTGTGAGTTTGTGTGTGTGTGTGCATGTGTGTGTGTGTGTGTGTGTGTGTGCGCGCGTACATACGTGTGTGTATGTGTTATATATAGAGAGAGATAATGGGAGTGTTGGCATTTAATGTATTTTTGTGTGTTTCTTCAGAGATCATTGAATACTGACCAAGATAGAGCAACATAATACGTTACAATGGGAGCAAACGTGAATAGTTCCGGTCTGCATAAGTGGGAGTGTCACATAACGTCACAATGTAAACTTGAAAAAGTGATGTGCAGTCTTGACCTTTAACACTGAGATAAGGTAGAAAGGGCAGGTTGAATTCTTTTACAGAAGCACCTTCTGATTGATTAAGCTCTTATCCGAGTCTTATCCGACTAACACCACATGAAACGTGTCTAGTTCCTGTCTAATGAAATATAAACGTGCAGATGACTACTGAATATTTGGTACTGAAATAACATGAACGTGAAACTGCCATGGAGGAACTCAAAAGAGTCGGGGAGGAGAACTAAGAAAGTGAGGAAAAAGGACAGGAATGAAGAGAGAAAATGCTAAGAGAAAAGTGACAGCAGCAGAGGGACTGAGAGAAAAGCTTAGAGAGAAAGACAGCCAGCATCAGAGAGATAAATAAAGGACAGATGAAGAGAGACAGACAGACAGACAGACAGCGTGGAGGCAGAGTGGTTGGCTGGCAAGAGGGAAGCAGGTGATAAGGGAAAGAGGAAGAGAGAGGAGGTGAGGAGTGGTGGAGATAGGTGAGATCAAGGGCCAGGGCTAGCACTGATATCTAGCAGAGAACACTCTTAGCTGCTGTCACAATATCTCTGCAGCATTAGCACTGAGCGGAGTAATTATAGATCTGGGCTGCAGTGGGGTCACAGTGCTCGCAAGGCAGCCTTCATCATGTACTACATCACAGCCAGTTTTAACTGGGCCATTTACAGCAGGACTTACCGGATGTTACAGCACGAGTGGAAAAGAGATAGTTCTTCTTTTTCAGGCAGGGCAAAAATCATGCTCCGAACGTATGTTGTTTGTGGCGAGGCAGTTTGTGCTTCCTTCCCCAGTTCTGTTTAATCAGGCCCAGGGGGCTCATCATTTAGTAGTCTCTACATTGTGTCTAAACAATTCAGTGAAGCACGATGCTTTCACGTGCGCGTACAGGCTTGTGAAACCAAGTGACAGGCATGGTAATGACACATTGGCTATGGTTGTGTGTTTAGTGTTTAGTGTTGAGTTTTACTTTTTCAGTCTCTGTACACTAACCTTTGCATTGTTTCATTCTTTTTTATTCTTTCTTTCCCTCTTACTGGCTGTCTGTCATCCTTTCTTTTCTACTCCCTCTGTCTCATTCTCTGTGTCCCCTCCTCCCCTGACGCTCCACTGACACTCTCCCAGTATCAGTGGAGGGGAGTTGTTTGACTTCATCGCTGAGAAGGAGAGTTTGTCGGAGTCGGAGGCCATAGAGTTCCTCAAACAAATCCTGCAGGGAGTGAACTACATGCACAGCAAACACATTGGCCACTTTGACCTCAAGGTACGCCTCTGTATCACCTGTTAACATCCCCTCCATATCCCATGTCAACCCAATGGAGCTTATTCTGTTAACTTGGGTTTTATAGCGTGCATCATAATCACAGTTTTCTATTTATAAATAATAGGATATTTATAACCCCATATACAGTATATATGATTTCATGCAGGTTTTGCTGAAAGATTTAAAACACAAAGCAGACATCTCTGTAATGCCTCTTTTTAGCCTTTTTGTTAGCTACCAAATGGTTCTTTGGTGACGTTGGCTAGGTTGTCTTGCTTTTGTCATAGTTTGTAGAGTGGACATCAGCTGTTGGTTCATTATTGTATTGTATATGCATTTGGATTGTGTGTATGTGTCCTCATACTTCATAGCCTGAGAACATCATGTTGTCAAGCAATACCCTGCCTAATCCAGATATCAAGATCATAGACTTTGGCATGGCCCACCGCTTCATCCAAGGGGAGGAGTATAGGAGCATGGGAGGCACCCCCCAGTACATAGGTTAGTGGTCCAGTCCTGTTGTTAGCATCAACTTCGTCAGACAGACAACAATGTCAAGGTGTCCAGATTTGGAGTGTGTGGTTGTGTGTGTGTATGTGTGTGTGTGTGTGTGTGTCTATGTGTGCGCACACACACACGCATGCGCATATGAGTATAAGTGTGTCTGTCTTTGTGGCAAGCCAAGAAAAAAAGTACAGGTCTGTTGGTTTCCATGGTGACAGTAAGGGTAGGAAATGACTCTGCAATTTGGGTTGAGAGGGAAATGAAAGGACCAGACCTGGAGTCTCAGTATTAATTGATAAGAAAAGACTCTTGATCGCAGGTTAGATGCCTAGACTTAGCATCAACACCAAGCCTGGATATTATTACTATTACCCTAATTTACCGACTATTAACCAAGGTTAATACGTTGAATTTGCAGAGTTTCCTCCTCTATGGGGTTAGTACCCCATACATTGGAATCCATTTTTCATTCTACTTGCTCTTGAAATCATGATCTCATTCTGATTCAAGTAATGTTTAGTCAACTGCGGTTAATATATGGGTGTAGTCAATACAGGGGTGTGGTCAATAGATGGTTTTATGTTTAATGTTAAGTTTGTATTAAAAAAAAACACTGACTTGAGGTTTATAGACGCTGCGGCTTATATTCCTGACATTACTGCAGCATGTTATATTATGAATACTATAGTTATTTAGTATTAATAACTAAAGATATAACTTTAGATCAGAGTGTTGTATGCAACCGAAATGACAACTGAGATTTTGCCATTTTAAGTAATGGAATGACCCTTGTTTTTGTTAGAATGTGCAAGTGGCCCTGAGGAGTATTTCACAAAACCGGTTTCATCACATCACACTGTCATTTTTGACTTCTGAATGTAAAGCTTCGGGTGATTTGGAGTATCTAATTCTATTGATGATCTATATCAGACGCCTTGCTTTGTGTGGAATGGTCTATTGATATGCTCTGCTATGAGTCAATGGTCTTTTTCTACCAAGCATTTGAAAAGTGTTTCTCCATACTCACAAAACATTTATATCAGTATGTATCAGCAAAAGAATCACAGAGACTTCCCTGATTAAACAACACAGTGAAACTACTGATTGCCTGTGGCTGTCTGTGCTTTACTGTCTTGTATGTTCAGCAAGCACCACACAGAGAATGCTTACAGATTGTGCCTACAGCAGAATTCTGTATTGCTATGCGTCTACTGCAGTTCATTCGTCTGCAGGTCCTGAATGTCCACAGAGAGGATCACAGCTGTGAGATTATTACAGATATTTAAAGCTACTCCTTCTTCCCCCTTGAGTACTTACCAT
This sequence comes from Tenualosa ilisha, assembly GCA_015244755.2. Taxonomy (NCBI): domain Eukaryota; kingdom Metazoa; phylum Chordata; class Actinopteri; order Clupeiformes; family Clupeidae; genus Tenualosa; species Tenualosa ilisha. The sequence continues at coordinate 2,449,074 of PYXC01001802.1, read as the reverse complement.
TTGTTTTTTCAGTCGTTAGACAGAGACAATTTTTACTGTCTAGGGTGTATTGATTTGATAGCCCTTTAGAATGGAGTTGTACAGAAGCAGCACTAGTATGTGTCTGTATTAAAGTAAAATAGGAACCCTCTTATTTGTGTTTCTGAAGTCTAAAAATATTTTTGATTTCAAAACCAGTTTACAAATATGCTTGTGTATCTGGTTACAGAGAGAGAGAGAGAGAGAGAGAGAGAGAGAGAGAGAGAGCTATTCCTGTGGACTGAGAAAAAAAAAACAAACAAAACAAATTGGCTCCCTTCCCAGAATGCAATGCATTTCCTTATTTCCTGAACTGCTCATAGGGCAAGTTGATTGCAGAACTCCATCGTTACATTGGGTAAACATCATTTTAACACCACTCTCACTATACTTCACCAGTGTAGTGCTTTATGGTTGTTCAGCAAGCTGTCACTAATATACTGCATACTAGATGAGGCTGAGAGAATGCTGGTTTACCATTCCTACCCTTGATCTCACTGAAATCTAAAGTAAAAGAAATCCATAAAGATCCATTGTCAGTTCCTATATGTACCAGATTCTGTTTGTTTAAGCATTTGGGTTCCCCTTAGGCCGAATGAGTCCTTTTGACATTTTTTGCAGGATTGCATACTCACCTGATATTCTCTCGCTCTCTCAAACGTTGTTTTTTTCTCACTCTCTGACTCTCAGCTCCCGAGATCATTAATTACGAGCCACTGAGCACAGCAGCGGATATGTGGTGAGTACTACGTAAACATGATCACACACACACACACACACACACACACACACACACATATGCACAGAGAGTGACTCAAACATGGATGGCATATTTTGCTTTTTGTATGATATGGACATGTTCAGACTTGATCGCAGCAATGCTGACACAATCCAGTGTGTGAGAAAGTATTTGTATGTCAGTGAATATATTTGCATGTGTTTCCTTATTTTAGGCTTCCATGAATACATTTCTGTGGAGAATTCGTTTAGTATTTTTCAGTTTAGTTTAGAGCATTTCTATAGAAGAGCAGGAATTGTATTGTACTGAATGTGACAATTGTATTGTTTTCACATAGTGTATGTCAAGCACAAATAATTCTGTGTGTGTGTGAATGTGATGATGGCTAAATCGTGTTGGAAGTGGTTTAGTAATCTGTTTTTACACTTTTAATCTGATTTTCAGGACCTCAGCCTTCTATCTGAATTGCATAATGGGTTTTAGATAGATAAAATACTTTTATTATTCCGTAGGAAATTCTCCTCCTGCATATTGCTGCATATTGCTTGTCCATTGGGCGCTGCAGGGGGACTGTGTCCGTATGTTCTCCCTGCGGTTCAGTGCAAATGTCTGAGTGATTGGTTCTCTCTGTTTGTTTTCCAGGAGTATGGGCGTCATCACTTACATTCTGTGAGTCTGCCTTTCGCTCTCTCTCTATCTCTCTTTTTCTATGTATCTCTCCTCTTATGTCCGCCTCTCCTCCTGTTTCTCTCTGCGTGTTTGTGTGTGTGTGTGTGTGTGTGTGTGTGTGTGTGTGATCATGTACGCTGTAGCCCATAGGCAAGTGTTCTTTTGCTCCATTGCTCTACACACACCATATGACTAACTCAGGGGCCTCCATTTTAAACTGTCAGACTGACTTCCAGAGAGCGAGAGAGGCAGAGCGATCCCACTGCTGTCAGATTATTTGGGTCACCTCCCCTCTCTAAGGGAGACTCTCACCACGGGACAGGTTCCTGTTCCCCTCTGAGGAAGCCATGTTTCCTGTTTGCAGCACCAATGTTGATCTCAGATATGACTCACACTACTTTTTTATGCTATTTTGTCCTGCTTGGAAGTCGGGATCTTACAGCATTACTGCATTCTTATTTAGATGAGACATTATTAAAATTCTTTCCAGTGGAGGCTGGGTTTTTTTTGGTTTGTAAACACTGACATCAGGGCGTGCCCTTTCAGGGCGAGTGTCCAAGGCTGTAGAGAGCAAATAGAGGCATCCTGCTGCAGTATGGTCTTGTCATTCATGTGTATATGTGTGTTTGTTTTGTTATCTTCAGTGGGATAACATAAAGGTCCTTTGAAATCAGAAAGGAGAACATGAAGGGTTCTTTAAGTGTAGTTCCACACTGTCCCGAAACTTCATGAACAGGGTAGGGTACTACAGTAGTTCCATGTATGAACAGTACTATAGCTCATTCTAGATGCAGTAGTGTACTTAAAAAATGGGAAAATAACACACATGGGATGACAGCTGAGCTATCAAATGAAATAGGAACATAACAGGCTTTCTGGAAAGGTCGTTCAAAGGTTTAGGTTTAGCTTTCTGTTTGTCAGTCCCTCCCACAATCCCATGTTCTTCTGGGAAGTCGGTGTATGCCGAAGGTTTATGGATTTGTTTGGTTGGGGATCTACTAGATCCATGAATGATGTCATATATAATTACACAGTTATAAATATGTGGTAGATCTAGTCACGTAGGCTGAACTAAATATTCTGTAAGCTCAGGAAACATGGTTCAGTTAGGAACAGTATTTGCCTAAACTAAAGACTGAGAGTTTACTGTCCACACATGGCATACAGAATATCACTGGTATGGCCATTCAGTCACTAACATATCTAGATCTATTATGTCTGTCTAACCACACTAGTGAAATTAGTAATATCCTCTGAGCATCTGGACGCTTGGACTCTTACACAGTGTAGCACCAAAACACTAAAATGTGTGGCAAAATGTTTGTCCAAAAAACACCCCCTCCTATTTTTCAGACTGAGTGGTCTCTCCCCCTTCCAAGGGATCACAGATGAGGAGACGCTACGCAACATCGTGGGGATGGTCTATGAGTTTGACGACCTCCACTTCAGCCAGACCAGCACCATGGCCAAAGACTTCATCCAGAAGCTCTTGGTGAAGGATCAAAAGTAAGGCCTCAGTGGGGTACTGGGACAGAATAGTTAATTACAGCGCATATATGTTGCTGAATGGGCCAGGTGCCCACAGTACCACTGGTCATGGTGGTCATGTCCCAGTCCTCTCCCTTCACACCCACTTCCTGTCTGTCCCCATTATCTGAATGAAGTCCAAAAATATAACACACACACACGTCAGTTTTGGTAAGCAGGAGGGAATATCTGTGTTTTAATGTTTTTCTTATCTCTGGGACTATATGCATAGAGTATATCCATATAATTGTTTGTGTGTCTGCAGTGAGAGAATGACAGCTGAGGATAGTCTGCATCACCCATGGATTAAGGTGAGCCATCATGGGAAATATAATGGATTTCTGATGTTGTGTGTCTATTAAAAATGGTTCTAATAAACATTACCACATAAGTAGAGTGTGTATATATATATATATGTGTGTGTGTGTGTGTATTAGTGTGGTGGTTTTGTATATGTATATGTATATGTACAGTTAGCTTCACCTATAACCTTTCTCCACCCCCCCCCCCCCACACACACACACACACACCACAAACATGCACACACACACTGTCTCCTGCTCTTTTAGCCTCTCACAAGGACACAAGTTGCCAAGAGAAACCGCTCCTCCATTAACATGAAGAATTTCAAGAAATTCAATGCCAAGAGGAAATGGAAGGTAGGTATCTCTATGTGTGTGTGTGTGTGTGTGTTGTGTGCATGTTGTTACAAACAAGGAGACACCACATATTTTGCTTATCTGTTTTACTGTTGCCTGCTTGTCTGTACAGACCTCCACAGTGTGTGAGATGGGGTGTGGGCCAACTCCTGTGTATACTAAACTGTCTTGTTTCAGGACACTTTTCTCACTGTGCTGTGATCAGGCTAAATTTGAATTTGGTGTTTTTGTGTGAAAGATTTCTCTGGTTTATCTGGCCAACCAGAGGTCTCAGCCACGCATGGGTTTAAACACAAGCCATCTCTTAACGGACATTAAGAAGGAGTGTTTAGAGAACAAGTCTAATTTCTCTCTTGGTCCGATTGTGGTACCTCTGCAGAGATGACTCATCTCTCCCCAACAGGCTTGCACCCAGCAGGAGCCATCTGCTGGTTGTTTGTTGTACTGCACTCTGTGAGCTCCCAGTCATCAGTCCAAGCACTGGGATGCAAATTGAGTGCAAATATTTACAAATGTTAACAAAACTCTGTTGCCTCTTACTTTACTCTTCCTCGATATTTTGCGCTAACATCTTTCTTCTTCCCACCGTTTTGCTTTCTTCTTTCACTCTTCTCATCCCTTTCTCTGTACTCATGTAGATGTCTTATAACATGGTGTCTGCGTGCAACCGGCTTTGCCGTCTGCAGCTTCTTTGCAAGACTACTGCTTTACAGGACGAAGAGCTGGTGAGAACTCCCCACCCAATCACACACACGCACACACACACACTCATTCTACTGTAACAACAGTAAACTTTTCTTCTTTAAAACTTATGGATAATAAAGGGTTTCAGTGCGTATATGATTTGTAGATGATAAATTATTTTAAATGTGCACATATATCTAAAAAAAACATTTTAACTCATACTACAGATTAAATAAACTGTTGATATGGAATGCACTCGTTTGAGTGTTACTGAGGGTAACTGAAAAAGATGACTGGTGATTTCTGAACAGATATTTTCAATGTCAAAGTGCTCAATTAAAGAGAATTTCTTTGTCAACAGAACTGAAGTACTGGCCCAGTGTCTGTGTTCTGACTTAGACCTAAGTCCTGAGCCCTCATAGACTGACTCATGCTGTTTAGTTAATGAGTTTTACAGGGCTGGGAGTGCTCACTTTGCTATTTGCGTGACTGGGACACCACCTGTGACAAATCGTTCAATTAACAACACTAAAGTCCCATTGCAAAGTTGTTTCTGTTTCTGTCCTATGGCAGTTGTTTTCAGATGCTTTTTTGATGTTTACAAACTTCGCCAGTGTTTCACATCACAGTGTTACGAAATGTGGGTAATTCCTATGGGAAATGTGGGTTGTTGCTATGGTGATGGCGCCACATGATGGCTGCCTGATACCGCAGCTCCCACTCTTGTTTTTAAGATTCAAGAATCAAGATAGTGTTTATTACATCTTATTATACTAGTATAAGAGAGCAAAATTCTTGTGTTTTTGCTCCTCAAAAATAAATAATAAATAAATAGAATGTTAAGTGTTGAGCGAGTGAGTGTGTGTGAGGGGAAAAATGGAAAGTTTTTCACTGAAAAGACTGACAGACACAGGCTTAGGCTGTCATTGTTTCAGTGTTCATAAGCCTTGTTGCTTGGTGTAAAAAACTGTTCTTGAGTCTGGTTGTTCGAGCCTTAAGACTACAATATCACTTGCCAGATGGTAGCAGCTGAAACAGTCCATGACTAGGATGGCTGGGGATGGCTAGGGGCCTTCTTTTGGCCTTCCTGATGCATCGCCTCATACACAAGTTTTGAATGGAGGGCAGATCATATCCACAGATGCTTTGTGCTGTGCACATGACTCTTTGCAGTGCCTTTCATTTCGGTAGCAGAGCAACTTCCAAACCATACAATGATGCTTCCAGTCAGGATGCTCATGCAGGATGTGGTGTCTCTGTGAAAGGCCTTCAGGATCTTAGTTGTCTAAGGTGGAAGAGGTGTTGCTGAGTTGTTTTCATCCTTTCCTGCTGTTTTTCAACTTCCTTTTCACCTTTTGTCACTAGCATTTTGTGGGATTATGCCTTTAAATTTAATTGTTACTTTTAGTTTAGTTTTTAGTCAGTCTCTAACCTGATCCCATGTGGACTAATGCCAATTTATTTGCTTTTGTTTTAGCTGTATCTTTCTTTTATTGAGCTAATACTCTAATTTATGCAATTTCACTACAAATTCATTAGTACTTCAATGTATGTGACGAATCATCTCCTTGATCCTTTATCCTTTTAGCAAAGTCTGCATGCAATGTCAACTTTAGGAAAGGGCTCTGAAAGGGTGCAAACGCTCCCTCACACTCTCCATATTTTGACAGAGGAACACGCCTAAACCCTCACAAACTTAGCGTGAACGTTTATCAAAGTCTGTGGGTCTGCAAAGCCAGACATTGAGCCAATGGGCCAGTGCTGAGAGTGTACTGAAAGTGTTTAGGGTGGGGGAAGTTTAATCTCACACTGATGGTGATTGCTGACATAGAGAGGATGAGAATAGAGCTTGTCTGGAGATAAGAGACAGGACTCTTAATGTGTGTCTCTGCTCTTCCCCCTCAGAGACAGTGTGAAAGCGACCAGGAGGACACTGAGACCAAGCCTGCTACGCTTCTCCGCCGCAGACTCAGCAGCAGTTCTTAAGGCACCAGAGGGGGGCAGGCTTGACCTGTCCTGTGTCACACCAGACATCCTGACCACTAGGGGGAGTGAGAGTGGCACAGCCTGGTGCCCAGAGTCCATTCTCCACCCCTGAAAAGTCTACCTGCAGAGCTCAACTCAGCAAGACAAAACCTAAGTGGGAAATGAACTTTTTCTCCAAGCTTTTAGTATATATCAGTAAATTTTTTCTCACCTGCAAAACACTTGTTCTTTGTTCTTTGCTCTAAGCCACTAACACCACAGTCTAGTATGACTGTGTCAGAGAAATGCATGTGTGTAGCATGCAAACTAGTTTATAGTTATGCATTTATGTTTTTTTTTGATGGGTGCTGTTTGGGAACTGTTCTGTGGCCTATGGCAGGGCCATCTGTGGGTGGGTGGAGCATCAGAATGAAGAATTCTGAAATGCTCTGTCAGTGAAAGTGAAGGCCCTGTGAACAGAGACTCTTGACACAGAATATTCCAGATCCCCATTTCAAAGGAATCACCAGCTAGGGCAATGAAGGAAAGATAAGACTGAGAAATCTGGAGAAGTTCAAGTTCTCATTGTGAAGAAGTTTCTTTGGAAAACCCATGTGAGTTGTCTTCTGGATATGTTAGTCTGCAACTCACACAGGTGTCTCCTAGCGAGAGACGACACACTTATATTGAGACATTTGATACAGAATGACAGCTCCTTATTCAGTCTGTCTCATTTCTTCTAGTGATGGAAGTGATTTTATTCCAAGAAAGCTCTTGCCTTTTATCCCCTGCACTCACTGGGGAAAAAATGCTTGTCATGTACAGTGTATGCATGTTTCCTTCTCTGGACTTACTGTGTAAACCTCACTCTGAGATTTAGCTGAAGGTGTATGGTATATTATATTTTGGTTATATAAGTATATTTTTGGTTACAATTGTACCATTTGTAACACAGAATGATTTAATAGCCAGTGGTCCATTGTGATCACTGTGTAAAGTGTAAGGATTATGTGCATAATATGCAGTTAACATGAGTGGTGCCATAAATTAGCCAGAATTATCTGGAGACAAATGACTTCATACATTAACTTGTTGTAACACCACAGGTGTTGTGTTTTTCAGTTGATATCAAGATCTCTAGCAGGTCCCTATTGTGAAAGCACTATGGCTCTGAAAAATCTGTGTAGCTGCTCTGTTTACACTGACTTTTCACAGACTGCACCACAAGCTACAGTCCTTCTGTGTAAGAGAGGGACGAAGCTTACTTTTCTCAAGAAAACTGCTGCAGCAAGATTTATTAACTTGATTTGGAGGGGATTTTATGTCTTCCTATCAGGGCATGTGTAATAGTGGCATCATGACATTAATTTGATGTTTGTCAAATGTTGTGGCATCACTGCATCACTGTGATAAATCATTGTTAAATAATGTAGCTGTCTGACATGAATGGTAATCAATGGGCCCAGGCCAGCATTTTTTTCTTTTGGTGGGTTGATTGTTAATGTGAGAGGATATTATTGTTTTACTGACAGGGATCTGAAGGAAATAGCTAGTTATTAGAGGTGATGTATCATTATTTTACGCCTGATGCAGGTGCAGTCTGCAACAAATGAGCTTAGGTATTTGTGAAAGTCTCTTTAGTAATGTACATTATTGGCTGAATATTTAACTATTTTATTGCTTTTATGCATGCGGTTTGTCATTTGTCCTTTAACCATTAAAACAGTTTGTTTGGATACATGCCAGTCTGTGAGTCACGCAGACTATGATTTGTCGACAAACGTACATTCATTGTTCTATTTTGAAGACGAAGTAGATTATGACTGATGCCTCTTAACGCGCACCTGGCAACCTTCAAAACATACACACTTCTATTCTTGATTCTGAGCTCCTCATGGTTTTTTTCCATACAAGAGGGTGAGACAACCTTCGTAACACTAAAGTTGAAGGAGGCAGTGCCACGATAGCATGTTAATCAGCACCTGAAAACCACTATAGGCGTGATCTGAGGCAATAGGCGTGGTCATTTAGGTCCCTCCTAGAGCCGGCCACGCGCAACAAATGTAGGATGTGGGACGACACAGTCTCTGGAACTTACGCGTGCGGTTTACGAATATAATCAAATGTAGTTGAGTTGTCAGTGCAGCTGAACACGAGATGGGAGACGCTGTAAACATTCCGGGACTTTTTCTCTGATTTGGATATTGCGACTGAAAGTTTTCAGACACGTCCAAGAGGTATTTAATTAAACGAAAAAGTGAACCAGAATCAGACCGAGATTGCAGAATACAACTTGGAGGAAAATTTGCACAGGTAAGTTCTACAATGATCGTATGTCACACTTTTACAACCTCTGACTCAGAAATGTTCACAGACTGTTTTGTGCAAATGGTATGCAGCATGTAGACTGTGGTATTGATTCACACAAACAATTGTTCCTCTTTGGGGATTTTTCACGTAATCTGTTAAGTACTTGATACGGACAGCTACAACAGACAGTCCTAAAAGGACATGTTACACAGTTTTAGTACTTAAACTTGGCCTGAGTATTTCTTGTGTGTGCGCAGTCCTTGTATGCCCAGGGCATCTCCTTGACCACCCTGTAACGGGAGCTACACGACCTTTCAGGCCAGATGATTCCGGCCAACAGCTACTGCTTCTGACTTTAATAGCCTTTTGGTCTGAACAGTCATTATCTAACATGAAGAGGTCAAGGCTTACGCCAAGAAAAAGTATTGTGCCCCTTGCACTCCTGTAAAATTTAGATCAGAACAGATAAGAACGTCATCACACTTCTGAGCCAACAACCCTTGTGTCACACAGACAACATTAAAGTGTGTGTGTGTGTGTGCGTGTCTGTCTGTCTGTCTGTGGGGACCCTTCCTGATTTGAGCATTTAACACCAGCCCTGATTGGAGCATTTGACACCAGCCCTTACACACCACCCTTAGTGCCCCATTTCCATGTTAAAGAGGTTTACTAATGAAAGTCCAGGGGAGGGAGAGAGTGTGTGTAAGAGAGAACGGAGAAAGGACAGAGAAAGAGCTTTTAGACCCCAGGGTGCTATTTAGTCACCTTACCCCTCTGGGAGTGCTGAAAGGTTGGCCTACCAGGAGAGAAAGACACGCCAACACAGAGAGCGAGAGAGAAAGGGGGGAGTTTTTGTCTTCCACCAAGTGAGAATGGAAAGGGATTATTTTGTTTTATGTTGAAGTTACTCATATTACCTGAGATAATCCTGGTGCTTTGTGCTGAAGGCTACATTTCAGCACTTCTGATCACATCTGTTGGGAGGGGAGTATTGCGGTAGCAAATCACTGCAGAGCAGATTCAGCAGTTCAGATCACATTTGTTAGGAGGGAAAGAGGGGATGTGGCTGTTGGTCAGGGTACTAACTGCCTCCCTGAGATTCTCCAAATCACAAATTTTCATCCTAGTTTCATATGGAGATGCATATGGATTTTATTAGTGGCTGATTTACAGGTGGCTAGTTACCTAGCTCTCCATAGGTAGAGGACATTGGCTTATGATCTCATATCTTCTGACCTGCAGATTTTTGACACTCGTTTCTTACAACTACATGTATCCCACAGAATTCATACAGATATTATCTTTTAAAGAATAACTTCAACTAAGTAGAAAATGTCATTTCCGAGTCATTTCAGTGACTTTGGTGAAATGATTGCTTAGTGCAGCTGATCAACAGTGTCAAGTTTAGAACAATCCTTGCTGCTGTGCTGTTGTGGTCACCAGCTGTCACCCCCTCCAGCAGCAGGCCTTTGAATAAGAATGAGGAGACAGAAGAGGAACAAAAGAGAGGAGGAGATGTGTTTATGGTCATAGAGTTACAGGAGAGGACCAAAGGGGGCAGGGAGGCAGAGGGGCAGGGGTTGCAAAAAGAAGAGATGGTAGAAAAAGTAAGAGATGTAACACTTTACATTGAAAGATGCCCTAGACACCATATTTTGTAGTTATAAGGTTAATGTTAACAACTAATGCAACTTCCGTGTTGGAGATCGTAAGTGTTATGAAGGGTGAAGTTAATGGTTTGTTTGTGATACTCCATAATAACTTACATCAAAGATCTTTCAAACAACATTATTCAGCACAGCTAAGAATGATAATACAAAGAGACACAGTCACTGATACACAACTTCAATAAATGCAGTCATAATCTGAAGCACATGGGAAAGGAGAAACGTGAATGAAGAGAGAGTGAAGTGAGGTACATGTGCTTTTTGCTCCTTAAGACCATGACCTCTGCCACATCTGTCTGACGTTACTGCAAGGGGAGCACATGTAATCACTGCCCTCAGCAGTGTAGAGCATTCTAGAATCTCAAAAAGTATGTCCACTCTGAACTCAGCATACACTGGTATCGACTGGGCTTCAGACTTGCAATTAAACATACAGTACAAATGCATCTATATCTAATTCCCCTCACCTACACGGTGGGCTGTGTCTGTGTTGTGTTGTTGTAGAACAGCAAGTAGACATTTTGGAACAAATTCAAAGGTCTTTCAATTCATTAAACTTATATACAGTTAATTTTGAAAATTTGAAATTTGTGTATGCATTCATGTAGATCGCCTGTGCATGTAGCATCAAGGTGGTGGAAAGTGAGTGTTAGCGTGACAAACGCAGAGGAGCTGAAAGCTAAGTTAAGGGGGAGGGGGGTGGCTTGATCAGAAGTGATCCACATTTTGTCTCAGATGCTAATTTGGTTGCTAGTGGAAACTAACTTTGCCCATCTGATGAATTGCGTAGACTGCGTGTCTGCAGGATGCACCTGTGGATTAACCTGTCTTCCACCTCTGCCTGTATGACTGCACATCCTTATTCTGTATCTGTCAGTCAAACAGTTTATATTGTTTACATCTATCAATAGCTAGCTAATATACAAGATGGCTCTAATTATAACTGCATATAACTGCTCTTTGGCTCTGATTATAGCTACATCTTATATTACGTCTCTCTCTCTCTCTCTCTTTCTATCTTTGTATCAGTCTCTCTCTCTCTCTCTCTCTCTCACACACACACACACACACACACATTGGAATCGTGACACATTTTTCTCCATTGTTTCCCATGTTTGCACTGGAGTTCCCAGATGGAGTGTAGGGATAAACCTAGGACCAAAGGGGTAGAGCAGTAACAGATCTGTGAAAGGGGGAGAGGAGTGGAGTGAGAGAGAGAAAGGAAGGAAGCAGGAAAGAAGATCAGGGGCAAATAGAGGCCAGCCAGACACAGCTCACAATCCTCTAGGCCAGTCTCTTATCAGAGAAAACCATCGATCTCAAGATCGATAGTTTATTTCTGTTCAGCTTTCTTTATTGCTCTCCTGTCTTCAGCTCTCTCTCTTTCTGCCTTAAAGACAACCACACACACACACTCACATATGTACACCTATGGGCACTGGAAACGTCTCTGATGATTCTGACCTTGCCTAGTTAAGCCTTTACACAGGAAGGCTCCCAACCCATGTTATGTAATACAGTGTTGCTACAATGACTTGTTTGATTTTTCAGTGCACACACACACACACAAAGACACTTTGAGGGGCTTTAGCTGAGGTATTTCATGTTCTCCAAATGCTGACACGCTCACACATACAAGTACATTGACGTAGTGCGGGAGGTCTAATAGAGGTCTATGAGCTCAGAGCTTTGCTGGGATCCCTGGAGACGGGAGAGCGTGTGTGTGTTTGATTCAAACTGGGTGTGTCTGTGTGAATGACTGAATATGTTTGAGAGTAGTGTGCATGTGTATGTGTTGGGGGGGGTGGGGTTACCCAGTCATGAGTGTGTGTCCACATCCATGTGTGATAGCATATATGCTTGTCTTCTTTAAACAGTGTGTGTTTGTGTGTGTGTGTGTGTGTGCATATGTGTGTGTGTGTGTGTGTGTGTGTGTGTGGTGTGTGTGGTGTGTGTGTGTGTGTGTGTGTGTGTGTATTTCCTCGAAGTGGGGCCTCTTTCAAACAATGTGCCTGAGATGAAGTCACTTTACAGCTGTCCTGATGGGGGGAAATCTGAACCCAAAAGGGAGGGATGAGAGAAGGAGGAATGAGGGAGAGAGAGGAAAGAGAGAGAGGGAGAGGAAGAAGGGAGCAATGTGTAGGAGGGAAAGGAAAGAGAAAAGAGGAGTGCCTGTTTGAGTTTGTGAGGAAGACACACACACAGGCTCCACGTTTGGTGAGATAACATTATGTTTGTGTTGGCATAACCTCTGGGCATCACTCTGTCTTCTTGAAATGTTATCAGAGCAACTTAGCGTGATCCAGATGTTACTGACTGGCTGAGACTGCATTCGGTGGGTGTTGACATGTTGTTTTGAATCTGTTTGATTAGTGTACATGCTTATGTGTGTGTGTGTGTGTGTGTGTGTGTGTGTGTGTGTGTGTGTGTGTGCGCGTGTGTGTGTGTGTATTTGGGCAAGGCCTTAAAATACTTTGTGTGCCATAGGTTATTGTTTGAAGTTCGATTAAATGTGATTTATCGATGTGTTGGAATGTGACACGAAAATCTTTCAGTACAGTATCTTAGTGTCTACATTACTTGCCGGACACTCTCTCTAACACTCCTCCTGTCTCTGATCTTGTTTATTATTTCTCTTTTCCCCTGTCCTGTCCTTCACTCCTCTCTTCCTCACTCCCCCTGTCTGTTTTTTTCTGCCCCTTTGTCAGAGGGATGGTCTGTTTTGGGTGTGGAGGAGCCCTAATCTTAGTCTTATCTGCTGTTTGCTGACTGTGTAATTGCCCTGTGTTGTCTAGGGTGTTAGAGCGTGACTATATAAAAACTGCACATGTGGATTCCCGCAAAGCATGCGTGAGCAAACGCTATAAACATAACACGCCTACCTACATGCACACCTACACACGCGCACACACACACACACACACACACACACACACACACTACTATATCAACTCATGAACACAAACACACATACACGCACACACACATCTAGAGCAATAAAGATGAAGTAACCCACTCTCTTGATGGTAAGAGAGTGTTGCAATGAGAGATGAGGGTTGCGGAACTATAGACTCCCCTCCTATATACTATAGAGTACTTTAACACTATTACAACATATACTGAAATGTATTTGATTGAGTTCAAGGGGATGCTTAGTGTCCTCCCACACCACTGGATTTTGCCATGGTTTTGGGGAAAATCTTATCAGTGCCTGGAAACACTTAAGCAATACAGTATCTGTAAACACTTGTGTGTAAACACTTGTGTTTTTTCCACAGGTCCTGACCTCAGTAGGCGCGTGAGGTTAATGACAACAGCCTACCTGTAGGAGGCGCACTCATTACATATCTTGAGTATGGGACTAGAGGACCTACCTGATTCAGTGCATACGGTAAGCATAGCAGTGTGTGTGTGTGTGTGTGTTTGTGTGTGTGTGTGTGTGTGTGTCAACGCATATGACTGAGTGCGGAGTATGTTTACTTTGACTGTTGTGCTCTCTGTGCAATTACCAGTCTACCTTAATCCGTCTGTTATTATCTGCAATGCAAAATACCGGCCCATCATTACATGCCTGACTACATGCACGTGTTTTGGTCATGACACATGCGACTCCTCCCTTTACTTTGGGCACAGTCCACATTAACCTGCAATCACTCCTCCTCTCAAAGCAACGCTTACGTCAAACCCACAGAGGCCTCTTGCTTTCTCTCACTCACACTTTTGACTCCCTTCAGTCTGCTAAATGAGATGTTGGTGCCTGTCTCAGGCTGACACCGTGCTTGTCTGTGTGTGTGTGTGTGTGTGTACCACTGGGAAATACATTTACTCTCATAATGCTGAAATGAATGTACTTCACTACGACCCAAGTCCAAAATATTGCTAAGTAAGATTTGATTGAGATTTGTTCTATTGAAATGATATGATGACTTACATATTTCAAATAATTTCAAAAGTTTTTATAGATGAAATATCATCTTGGATGGCTGCCTTGTTCAGGGATTTCCATGCAATAGTAAAGCAAAGAACAGGGTACTCTAACCTCATGTTCAGGTGGGCTTAAAGCAATCACAGTTTTGGGGTAGGAGTCCATATGGAACTCTCCTGTAGAAAGCATAGGCGATTCTTATCTGTCCTGCTAGAGTAATGGAAGAACCATGCTCTATATATTTTTATGTGAGAGGACTGTGTTCTGGAGGGAAGAAGAATTTGCCAGCTTCACACACACACCCTAACTAGGCGAGAGTTGCACCTTTACAGAGTAGTCCTCCAGTGTAGGGAGTGTCACTGGACACTCCTGTTGTCTTGATTCGCTAAGTTACGCCTAGCTTAAGCTCCTGTTGTGGTTGTTATGGTAACACATCTCTTTTGTGCTGTTCTCTCTCTCTGGTCCTCCTCTCAGATGTCCACTGCTCCACGGCCGCCATCGCTCTCTCCGCCCCGCCACCCCAGCAGCTCCTCCTCCACTTCCTCTCCCCCTTCGAAGGGTCTTCATCCGACATCCCTCTCCTCTCCGACGCCCTCCCTCAACTCTCTGCCCACCTCGCCCAACCCCCATGATGGGGGCGTGGTGTTGCGCTCCCCGGCCACACGGCACCTCACTCACCTGGACCCCTGGAGGAGGCACAGCTGGGAGCCGGGGGCCGTGGTGCAGGGCTGCTCACCCAATGAGTCGCGCAGGTAACATACACACACACACACGTACATGTAAAAGTCCTGTTTCAGAGTATAAAAGTCCTACCGCCACATATATTTATCTACATATACTATTCTAAAGTGCTGTTGAGGGAGATTCATGATTTATGGCTTTGATGTTACTGGACATCTTCCCATCAATGTGTGAAAATGAATTCCCAAGGCATCAGCATTCCAATAGGATAATGACTTAACCAACAGAGATGTTATGGAAAGACATTCACACTGAAAGAGGAACGGGCCAAAATACTTCCTAAATTTTATTTGATCCACAGTTACAGTATCAGGAGGCTTGGATCCCTGGCTAGTAAGACATGTTGGCCTTATAAGATTGGCATTGGTAACGTGATTTAAAAGCACTCAAAATGTTGTGCATGGTTTTATTAAAAGGTAAAATCCTTTCACTCGTAAACTGCCATTGTTGTAAAAGGACAAGAAAATCACCTGGTTTAATCTAATCAAGGTCCAATCAAGGTGCAGCAATAAAACTACTGTTCATAGACTCATCAGTATCAACCAGGTGATGTCACCTTTTGCCCAGAGAGCATGGAGACGTAGTCGTAAGGGAAGCTTACAAGCTCTGCAAATGAAGAGATTTTCTAGAAGTTTTGATAAAAAATAAAACATTTTGAGTGTTTTTATGTGCTGTTAAATACAGCTGATACCAATGTCAGTCTTATAAGGCCAACATGTCTGACCAGTCAGGGATCCTTTTAAGTTAACTGCCAAAGTAGGTTCCACCAGTATTTAATCCCAAAGGTTCACTGACCTTTGCAGACAGCACTGTGGATGTCTTTCATTAATAATGAATATGTAACGACCTCTCCTGCTTTAATGCATTGTGTTTGTCTACAATAGTGTAATCAGATCACATTTTATGACCAGATCTTGCAGAAACTAGGTAATTGCAACGGGTTCACATACTTTTCAGCAACATTGTATTTTTCCAGAACATACTCAACCACACACACACACACGCTGTGATAACTGGAATCTTACTGGCCACTGCCACCCCGACATTCATTGTGTTTATTGTACTCTGAAAAAGACTCCATTAACACAAGGAACATGCAGATCATTATCCTGTGGGAAGATAGCCTAAGGTCGATATTGCTTTATATTGTGGTGTGTTCATATAGTCAGGGTGCTAGCCACTACTCTGTCTTTCGCTCTCTCTGTTACACATAGTCACAGACACACTTTATGCACACACACACACACCACACACACACACACACACAGACAAACACACAAACACACACTTTGAGCCCATGACTGATGACACATAGACGTTCCTCTGTGCGACTGTGAGGTGCATTATTGTCCTGGTGCTACCATCTTGTGCCAGCATCACACTTAAAGCACACTCACACACACATACACACATTTACTTCGCCTTGTCTAAACACACACACACATGCATGCCTAACCACAGCTGTGTTGGACAGGCTTCATTGCCATGGTGATGGGGCAAGAGGGGGAACATCCCTCCAGCAGCAGTGACAGGAGGAGAGGGATGGGTAGTGTTTGCCCAGGGCTCTCCCAGAGGCTCATGGGAAATGTACCACTAGCTGGGGTTCACTCCTGGGAAGAGTGTGGTAGAGATTGGAATGGTAATGGCTGCCGTAGTGATTTGGTCTTGTTCCGTTTCAAATTGGGAAAAAAGGAATGTCCTTCATGGATAGATGTCTACTGCAACATTCACTTTGCTCTGGTCTGATGGAATTTTGCAATGGAAGTCATATGATACAAACTTTGTCATTTAAAAAACAGCCATTTTGTTTGGAAGAGAGACACTACAGCAATATTTTATCAGTATTATTTTGTTTTTATATTTTAAAAGATGAAAAAGCGTGGGAATGTAAGCTTTTAATCATTTAAATAATTATGACTTATTAATATTTTTTATTAATAATTTGTTATTTTTTATTTTATGACTTATTAATTGCCTGTAAGATATTATTAGGTATTAATAAGTTATTGAATCTCTCAATGGATACCCTCCTCTCTTCTCACCAAGCCTCTCTGTATGTGCCCTTCCCTGCAGTGTGAGCCTGGAGGATCTGGACCCGGCAGACATGGCGCTGGTGTTGGGAGGTGCCATGGGGGTGCAGCGGGTGCGTGACTCACACCGGGTAAGGGAGGGATCCCTGTCCTCACTGACTGAGGAGGAGGTGGGACCTGAGCACCGCTCAGTGCTGGAGGTGCGTACTTTTGATAGGAGCATTAGGTTGTCACTCAAGTCCCTTAAAAGGAGAATTGTGATTGTAGACTCCACTAGAATACGTACTGAACAGATCGATACATACAGCTAACAGGAATACAACTAACAGTCATTAAAGCAACCAGAAAAACCATAACAATCTCGATATTAAGGTGAGGCTGAGGTCAAGTCTGTGTGTGTGTGTGTGTGTGTTTGTATGTTCACAGGAGCAGTCCACTCACATGCACGGCTGCAGTGCCTCGGCTCCGGTGCTGAGTGTGGAACACCAGACGCCACCCGCCTCTGCCCCTCGACCCCGCTCCCATTGCTATGGTAAAAACACAAACAAACACAAGCAAGGACACACACACACACACATACACACA
This sequence comes from Tenualosa ilisha, assembly GCA_015244755.2. Lineage (NCBI taxonomy): Eukaryota > Metazoa > Chordata > Actinopteri > Clupeiformes > Clupeidae > Tenualosa > Tenualosa ilisha. The sequence continues at coordinate 2,431,555 of PYXC01001802.1, read as the reverse complement.
CACACACACATACACACACACCAAATCCAGTGACATAAACTCACATTTTCCAGCACTGTTACTAATGCATTCATACACAGAGTTACTCATTCACCCAAAGTGACAAACAGTTAAGATTAATAAATTCAGATTCTCAAGTAAGTAAACATACACACTCATGTTTACACATATTTACAGATACACACAGATATTTTCACCTTCACGTCTCTGATTGGTTCTCTCTGGGCTGCCAGAGATAACCTTTAGCTGTGGGTCAGTCCTGTAGTGCTACTGTGGTGTTTGAATGGTTATTTAGATCTGCTTCTGTAATGTGTCATGACTCACCTGTCATCTCTCTTCATTGCTTTATCTCTTTCATCACCACATCTGCCTCTCATTCTTGATGTTTACATGTGCTTCCCCACATAGCCTTCAGTGCAGAAAAACAAATTGTCCTTTGCCACTTATCACTGTCTATTCACTCATGTTCATCTGCCTTCTTCTCTTTCTCTCCCTCTCTTTCTCTCTCTCTCTCTTTCTCTACTACAGTAATCTCACTACACAGTAGTATTATATACTAAGTAGTAGTGATGGTAATGTCACTTCAAGATTCTAAATTCCATTGTGTGTATTTAAGTGATTTTTTTCAAATTACCGTGCGTTTCCTCAGTAAAAGAAGCTATCTTTGTCCTAGATGGCATGCTGTACTCCCCAACTGGAAGCTCCACTCAAAGGTAAACATATCTACGCGAGCCCACATTAAACAACACAACAATCTCAAATGTGCCCAAGTCACATCTAAATCGCTTAGAAAACAGACTGAATGTGTTGCACTAATTGTGTGTGTACATGTAAGTGTGTCAGTGTTTGATGTTTAGTGTCTGTTTGTGTTTGGGCGTGTGGTGTGTGTTGTGTTAGTCTTGACAATGACATGGTTGAGGAAGAGGACAGGGAGGAGCAGCCAGGAACTCTGGGACGCACGTTCAGCTTCCTGCGCAAGATCTCCATCCGCAGATCCAAGGTAACGCCCAAGGTCAAAGAGCAGTGCTGCTGCCAGGAATTATCCAGAATTTTCCAGCAGGTTCTTTTCCTGTCCAGTATCTGGGATATTCTGATATTCATGATTATTCTCTATAGAACTGTCTTATATATAATCTGTCTTTCAAAATAGTATAATACAAATTCGTTAGCATGTGTAAGCGCCCAGATCTAATTATTCATGTTCTCTTGGCATTTCTTCTGCAGCTTTGTTTGCACATTGTTACAGCAGGATAATTAAGCAATCAATTAATTAATCAATCAATTAATGAATGAATGCATGTAAATGCTTGACAGTTTGAATGCAGATGCATTTAAGCCACAGGTTTAGTTGAATTTAGTCTGTTTAATATTTAGTCGTTTTTTAATTTATCTTTAAAAAAACAAATGTCCAGTGGTCTTCAGGCAGGTGGTTTCACTCCCCTCCTCAGCCTGAGCATCATGACTGTGCTCTTTTCTTTTCTGAAGAAGTTGCAATGCTTCTATAGTTTCTGCTGTGACTAATCTCGTATAGCCAAGGGTGTTGTGCCCACTGACAGATATGACATTTATAGTTTGATGAAAACCCACTTCATCAGGCTCTTATGTAACCTCAATGACTTGTGTTTCAGAAACAATAGCAAATGGGAATTATTTGGAAATGACACTGTGGGGGGACAATGTTTTGAAAGATGTTAAGATGATTCCTGAGCTTAACCCAGATACATTTCCTGCGCACTTCCTTCTTTTGTGGTGTTCAGAGGGCAGTGGGTCATTGCTAAACAACAGCTATCATATAATCTCTTCAAAGATTCAAAGACTGTTTCCTCACCTAAAATGGGCCATATTTTTGAGGAAACTATTTATTTAGGCAGCACGTTCTCATCAGAAGCTACTTCTTTGACATAGTGTGCTGCAATACCCTGAAAGGCCCTTAGGGGGCAGGTTGAGACCATGTCAGCTGGCAGGAAAAGCAGGCCGCCCCCCCCCCCCCCGAATCCCCTAACTTTTCCACCCTCTCCTGCATCCAACTCTCTCTTCTCTCTCTCTCTCTTTTCTCTCCGAATCACTGCTAACATCCGCTGTTCCAGTGTTGCGTCAACAGCTGTGCAGTTTGTGAGTGTCAGAGCTATGAGTGAGTCCACCTAACCTGGCTGATTAGTGTGAGTCACTGTCTGAAACACGGTCAGGGCCCACACAGTCAGCCTGACATCTCACAGGAGGAGGCTGCACTAAAGATAGAGGAATTTAGCCCCCCCCACCCCACCCCACCCCCCCAACGATACTGCTGGAGAGGCAGAATGGAGGTTAGTTCCCCTGCGCTGACGACAATTGCAGCAAATTTATTGTCAGTATGAAAGCAAGTGTGTGTGTGTGTGTGTGTGTGTGTGTGTGTGTGTGTGTGTGTGTGTGTGCGTGTGAAAGAGTGTAGAGTGTATGTGTGTGTATGTTCAGTGTCCAGTGTGTCTGGGTGTCTGGTGTCCTAGCTGGAAGTGTGCTTGTGTGTTTAACGAGTTCAGCAGACTCACAGAGGCACTTCCTCACCGTGAATAAGGCCACTCCTACTTCTCTTCTCGCTTCAGCTCACCAAGGCCTCTGGCAGCTTGCAGGGTTTAGAGGTCAAGGGAGTCATGCAAAAACACAGGCACACTCATCCCCCCCCCCCCCCCCCCCCCCCACACACACACACACATACACACAAATACACGCACAAACACACACACACAAACACACACACTAACAAAAACAAACACATACACAAATTCTTGCTAAAGGGAAAGGAATGTAAATGGGGTCTTAAGTGTACAACATCCTTGGTGTACGACATCCTTGCTGAACTCCTTCGTGTCCTCACCACACACACGCACACACACACACACACACACACACAAACAAACACACACAAACTCGTAAACAAACATGACTCAGAGATCAAGTACTGCTTAAGTTGACATCTACCATAGTGGAACACTCTCATTCTGACTGTCATTCTGACTCCTCCATTCAGTGTGATGAAGCAGTGGTGCCCACACATACTGAGACAGACACATGGAGAGAACTAGATCATAATTTGCTGAAAGAAGAACTGGGTTGCAGCATAGTTTACATTTACGGTTTTGAAATTCTTGGTGTGTGTGTCTTGGTGTGTGTGTGTGTGTGTGTGTGTGTGTGTGTGTGTGTGTGTGTGTCTGTGTCTTTAGTGGTCTATCAGCCCGTCTCTCATATGACCAATGTTTCAGGAAGTCTCCAACACAACAAGCTCCTTCTATTTAATCTCTTGTCCTCTCTCTCATACACACACATACATACACACACACACACACACACACACACACACACACACACACACACACACACACACACCATCAGCTGTTCAGACACTGATCTAACCTCCTGTGAGCCTGTAAACCATGTCACACACACATGGGCTTGTGATTGGAAAAGCCGCAAGCACTTCTTCATGAGCCAGTGACTGCATGGGTGTGTGTGTGTGCCCAAAGTTAGCTGTTAGCTTCAGTGCTAGTCATCTGGCTAATTCTATCATCCACCATAATAACTAGGGTGTGTTGTGTTCTCATAGGGTTAAATGGGTGTGCTGGACAATGTGTGGCTGGAATTTTAGGCTAATTAAATTGCACAGTTACATTGTTTGTGAGCAAGATGTCATTAGATCTTTATTAAGAGAGAAGGGGACAATATAGTGCATTGTGGCAGTGCGACACTTAGTCATTTATCTTTGTCTAAAAAATTATTTGCAGCTCTGAACCGTCATCCAGCCTACACACACACACATACACACACAGTGACACACAGATGGGGAGGCACTGGGTGAGTGACAGAAAGAAATGCCTGAGCAGACTGCACACGAGCAGTCAGTCTGACAGATCTGCGCTAAAAAGAGGGATGGAGAGTCACCTGTTCTGGTCAAGAGGGAATAAACAGTGATCAGAAGCGGTGCCAATCCAGCCAATCTGGCTGATCCCACCTGCTTAATCATTTTCTCTCATGCTTGTACACACACACACACACACGCACACACACACACTCACACACACCGCACTCATACTCATGTCATAAACTCTCCTGATTGCTGTGATATTACTTTCACTTACAGTCATATTGTTGTTGGTCAGTGGTTCCCAAACCTTTGTCTGCCATGTACCCCATGAGAGATACTATGTTGTACCAGGCTATTTACATGCCCTCTAAAATTGATCCAAGTCCCCCAAGGGGTACTCGTGCGTAACCCAGTTTGACAACCACTGTTGGAGGTGTTGACACTGACTAAAGCAAGACAGGGAGGCTGTGATCAGTCTGATTGGCAGCACTGATAAGTTGTCTTGCATCAAAGCAGGGGTGGGGAACCTTTTTGACATCAAGGGCCACAGCAGTTTTTATAACTTGTTTCAGGGCCGGACTCTTTTTTTTTTTTACTGCAGAGCTGAGCACATATAGACACTTTTAGAATTACCAAACGTGAATCATAGATCCAAAGACTGGTTAACTGATCACAAGGCTACATTACATGTGAGAGCATGTCTATATTCCACAACAAGTTTCTTCTGATTTTCCTCTGTAAATTCTTCCTCTTCTGTACTTCTGTAATATATTACTTTCAACATTCACACTTTCAAGTCCTAACATTTCCAATCTCTGTGTCATATTCTCAATATTCTGAATAAGTTTAAACATTACTACCACATTGCTACTACCTTTATAATCACCTGTACTTCGCAGGGTTGCCTGGTGTCTTAACACACCGTAGAGTTCAGCTCAAAGTGAATAGGGACATAAGACTGTTACATTCACACTTTAAAAGACCACCCACCCCACCAGACTGCACCCCACCAGTTGCACACACACTCTCTCGTTCCATTAATGTTTTTCTCTCCCCTGACCTGCTTGAACAGCCCCCTCCCCCTTCTCTGTGCTCTGGGAGCTTCTGATTAACAAATTACATATGAAGCACTCAAGACATTTAACCTGATTTCTAATGGCAGAGGCAGAGACACTGAAACACTTAAACTGGGTAGTTAGCGCTTAGCTCTTACTCGGGTAAACTCTTCTACAGTCAACAGGAGCCTTCTGAGGCTGGGACGTAGGTTAGAGCAAGACTTGCTTCTGAACTCAATTTCCAGACCACATGAGACCTCCATCTGCGCAGCATATTTTGGGATGTGGTGTGTGTAGCCTATAGTCCACACGTGGTGCATCTGCTTCAGTACCACCCTTAGTCACTCTGAGTTCTTTTCGTTTCCTTTTTTTGTTTTTTTTGTTTCATTTTTTTGCTTCTGTGTCTTCTTCCACATCTCCATATACCAGTTGCACCTGTAACACACACACACACACACATACACACACACACACACACACTCAAATGCTTATGGTGTGTTGTAACTGTTCCTTCATGATGAATAATAGGGCTGTCTACATGTCAGTACATACCTGATCATTACTAGGTAGATGCACACACACACACACACACACACACATACATACATACATACATACATACATACATACACACACACACACACACACACACACACACACACACAGGCATGCGCACACACACACATCATGCAAACATTCTTCAGTATTTTCTAATACTCACTTCAATAAAGTCACTCACTCTCTCTCTCTCTCTCTTCCTCTCTCTTGCATGCACACACACACACAGGTTTTGTATGCCACACAGAATGTCACTGAAAAAGAGCTTGTCTACTTAGTGGTAACCCACGGCAACGCTCAGCTTTGCCTCTCTCCTCCCAAAGCTCCAGCAGGCACAGAGAGCTGGAGTGAGCAGATGTCATGTTCATTCAAAGAATCACACTCACACAAGAGGTCTGTCAGTTCAACAGTTGGACTCTCCACACAAGCCAGATCGTATTATCAGTCAGGCACACTGCTCTGTTCTCCACTGTGACTAAATCACATACTCCCACGCTGTGACCTTACAGTCATTACCTTGAACAGATGCAGACTAACATTACAGTAATCACCTTCTCCCAAATTGGCAGTCAGGATGACACAGCACATATGAGGTTCTTGTCTTCATTGGAAAGGGCTTATTCGTGGTGACTGACCAGTTGGGTGGCTGTGTATTGTGTCACTTAATAACCCTAATCAGAGTTGTTTCATTGTATCCACAACACAGACTTACTAAGTTCTGCGTGTTCAAAAAAAATCCCTCCATAGCTGGTTGTCAATTGCAATGGCTTGTTGTACGTTTCAGCATTGGGTGACTGAGAGCTAGCAGACCTCTAAATGCTGCATATTCGGTGTGCCTTCCACAAAGTGCGTTTGGAGATGCATTTTGGATTACATTTGAAGATTACATTTGAACCTTAATGGTGATGTCCTTACACATCATCATTTGGGTTTATGGTTGCAGCAGTTGGGGACTGCTAGATGCACTTTGCTGGGATTTTGAACATTTTAATGGCTGTTAGCATGCTATTCTTGTGCTGTTTGGCTGCACGTCTGCAATCATGGCAGCTCAGTTCACAGATAGTCTTTGCTGCATAGACCAGCAGTGCACTGAACTGCTGAAGTGTTCCATCCCACCTCTGAGTTTGTGTGTGTGTGTGTGTGTGTGTGTGTGCGACCTGTCTAACGTGACCGGTTATTTCAGGAGATTCTGGGAGAGCTGAAGAGCCGTCCGCCTACGGAGCAGGCAGCCCTCGAACGCTGCTCGAGCCCCAGAGTGAGAGAACAGAGAAGAGGAGGGGAAGGAGTGAGATAGGATAGAGAGGTGGTTGATGGAGAGAGAGAGAGAGAGAGAGAGAGATGAGAGAATATTACATCTCATCAGGGTAGGCGCAAATGAAAGTCCATTTGGAGAGTGAGTAAAATTAGTGGCAAAGCAAGGCAACAGAGCCTGACGAGGTGTCAGTTCATTATGTGCATCACCATACAACCATAAAACTCCTCAAATATATTAATGTACACAAAAATGTGGGCACAGACATATACGCAAATGTAGGTGTGCACGTGCACACATACACCCACCCACCCACACACACACACACACACAGACACACAGACACACACAGACACAGTGAATGCCATAGATATCACTGTTTATTCTAAGATAACTTACAGTGGGAGGTGAAGTATGCATGTTGAATGTACTTGTCTGGCTCCTTGGGTTGTTTCCAGTCATTTAGTCATTCTGTTGTCATCCAGCTTGGGCCCTGTCCATCTCTAAAAAATGACCCAATCCAGATTTCTCCATCTCATCCAAGCCTGCAGCCTCCACCGCTGTTTTGTTCCCACCCCGACAGACAGAGTGTTATGTTGGCATGGTGACAGATGTTGGCAGGGCGACCTCAGACGGTTTCCCTCCTTTTTTCCTCTCCATTTTGGGCAGTGGGGGGCTATTCTCAGCGGCCCTAGTCTGCACAAACACACAAAACACACACACACACAAGAGACAGGCCATTCCCCATAGTAGATGCTTGTGAACTGTATCTCAGCTGACATAAATCTAAAAGTTAAATCTAAAAGAACCAAAGCTGTGTGGTATCCAGGTTGCTCATACTATTAAAGATTTCACTGAGACAATGGAGAAATAGTTTATATGAAAATGTAAAGTTTTAAGTGGATAGGGTTGATGAGCTGGAGAATGGTAGTCTAGATTTTGTAAAAGACAAATATTTCATTTTATTGACTGAAGCAAAAAATGCATGATCTGTTTTAAAGTGAGACAAAAGACGTCCAAATTTGCTTAGAAATAGCAATAGCTGTTTTTTTTTCAACCTGAGTTTTCACAGGATGGGTCACAGGGCAGATATTTTTCCATAGGGGGCAGGGCTTATGTTTGGGGGGGGGGTAAGTGGCCCCGTAGCCACGCCCCTGCATCGAGCTGATACTGATAAAATTAATATTTACACTAGTTTTGAATTAAGTACACTTACTAGACTTGCTCTGTCTGTCTTAAAATCTCATTTAACAATTCAGTACGACTTTTTCCCAATTAGTGCTGTGAAGGAGCCTGGATGTTGTCCAGACTTCCCTAGCTTAGGAACATGGTCTTTGTTTGGAGTTGGGGATACTCTATATCTGTGCCTGAAACATGCAACCTGTTGTCGGCGCTCCCCATGAAATTAGGCCACATGCTGCTCTATCGAAGCTACCTCTTCCACCTCATGTATTGGAGCCGTTAAACATTTTTTGCCTGAAACGTAACCGAGTTTGCGGAAGTACTAAAGAGATGGAATAGTCCTCTATGCTTATTTGGGTAGAAAACGTTAGACCATAAAACAGAGGAAATTAGAGGATGGCATAGAAATTGTTTTTACTGGATCACGAAAGTCTGTCCGTTAGTCTCTCTCCCTTTCTCTTTCTGTGTGAGACACATATATCAGCGCCGCGCGCGCGCGCACACACACCAACACACAGAGAGAGGGAAAGAGAAAGAGAGAGAGCGAGAGAGAGAGCGTCGTGCTTACAGCAACGCAGACTTGAAGGTGGGCGAGGCTTGAGATTCTGATGCGCTCGTTCCGAGCACTGCCACTGTTTCAGTCATCAGTCCTAGCTTATTCTACCAGAACATAGCTCCTTGGAGAGAGGGCAAAAAAGAGATATTTAGAGAGAGGAAGTTGCTGCTTCCCAGTGTACTACTGGTTTTTACAGATTTCATGGTTTTAATGAGCGCTCACAGGAATAAGAAGATAAGCTAAGCAACCTCTTCAGAAGTGAATTACTTAACTGCTGCCTCCTAAAATCCACAATGTCTCGGGTTGCAGACCTGTCAAAACTCCGCCAGGAGAGAATGCGAGAAATCAGTCAACGGGTAAGTTGCGCAAAATAACTACTTCAAACGCGCGTCGCATTAACTGCATGATACGCTGCTAGCTATAGGGAAGTAACTTAAGCCATCTTAGATTTTTTTCAATGCCTTCGAATAACACATAGTGGCTATGAAGGCTGTTATGAAGGGTGAAAGCATTTTAACTTTGTTCTTCAGTTACTTTACCGTGTGTTGAAGAAATGTTGTCCAAGTTAACAGAGACAGCAGCGCACATGTTTCCTCCTTTATGCGGCTTATTTGGTCTTGACCTGTCTGTGTCTTTTAGAGTGCGATGCAAACAAAACCTCATCTATTGTATAGCTTACGTGTAGTCATGGCTCTCTTAATTCCACTATTGCATTTTGTACCGGCCAGAGTGGGTCTGTGAGACAGGTTTGCGCAATATACCACGATTGCTGCCTAAATGGTTGCAACACTCTGGAAATAGCTGACGTTAAAGGCCCTTAAAGTTCGCCATAGAGAAGATCTAACTACTCTGCTGGTAACCACTCTCGGCAGGATAACAGAGTTATTTAGCTCTGGTTTAAAGTGTGTTGATAAATGGTATATCTCTCCCTCTCTCCGTGTGTATGTGTGCGTGTGTGTGTGAGAGAGAGGCGAGTGGTACTGCTCGTGTTTAGTCTTTCTGTCATGGTCTGTGCTTCTTTTGATATGTGATAATGAGACGAAAGCCGTCTTGCTCTATGTGCAGATTTGACAGCAAATGCATTAACCCTCACATCTCCATCTGTGTGTGCGCGTGTGTGTACGTACGTGCACGTGTGTGTCCGTTCTTCCATGTGTATTTTTGTGTCCGTGTGTTTATCATTCTCCTACACATTTAACTGTGCTCATAAACTATATGTGTGAAGCTGATTGTGTGTGCTCACATCTGTGTGTGTGTGTGTGAAGTTAATCATGTGTGCTCACATCTGTGTATATGTGTGGTCAGAGATCACGGCCCTCCTCACCCTCGCCCTGCCTGTGTGGGGTTGGAGCAAGAGCTCTATTTTAGCCCCTGGGTTCCTGCTGAGCCCATATTCAGGCCAGTGGGAGCGGCCCCCAGAGAGCTGCTGGCTGTCCGGCCTGTCGCTAAATCCGGCTGCGTTTCACCTCTAACTGGAGCATCAGACGCCTCCACTGATGCTGGGCCTCAGTCGAGACTGTGGGACGCACAAAGCTCAGTATATGGGACAGGGGGTCATCCACTTTAGCGCTTTTGTTCTGAACCCCCTTACTAAACAGAGTGCATCATGGTCCCACTTCCTGCATTAGGGCTAATGGACAGGTGACCTTTGGACGGGCTCTGGTCATCTGCTTTGGAGTTAGCTGCTGCATGGACACTGATTAGTTACTAGTGTAAAGGCTAGATCTGTGCTGCTGCATGGACACTGATTAGTTACTAGTGTAAAGGCTATTCTGTGCTGCTGCTGTTGGCCTATGGTATTGGACAGTAACTTGGGATAGCAGCTGTTGATTTGATAAACAGGTTAACATGTAATGCTGTCTTAGCGCACGTTGAATGAGTTGTGAGAAATGTAGGCGTATAGTAGCGTGAAACACAGCCAACAGGTAGACATTTGATGTTTGATTCCTGGAACTTCTGATTCAAGTCCTGTTGCCTGTATTTTACAAAGCACTCGTTACAAACAAGCCTTCATACAGTCTCAGAGATTTGTGTTTTGTTTTGTCCACTACAAACAGCACGCTGTCCACTGTAATAGAAGATTAGAGCCAGAGGTCGCTGTGATAGTTCCTGTAATGTCTTCCTCTGCCTTCACCTGTCTAGTTAACCCGTGTGTGTTTACTGTGTGTACACACATTACATGCTTGAGGATTGACATTATAGCTGGGTGTCTAGATATCAAAAGTCAGTGCATCACAGCTGTGTGTTGCCCACATAACCACATAGTGTCACACAAGACTCATATCACTTAGCACTGAACACTGATGCCGATTTTTCTCTGTCACTGCTGGTGATTAGCTTGATGTCTTGATACAGAAAATGTTTCAGTGTTTTTGTCTCACTAGAAATCATCAGGTTGTGTAGTAACATTTGTCACTCTGTGACATTATAGCCACTTAGTATATACACACACACACACACACACACACACACACACATACAAACACAAAAACAGTGAGAAGCAGAGATGTTCTTTCATTATTCCTTCATCTTCCCAGTTTATTAATCCTCCTCAGCTCCTGTAAATCTCTAATGGTTCCTCCTCTCCTGCCCTTGCAGGAGTCTGTAGCCTATATAATAACATACAGACTCTGGTCTTACAGGGTTTAGATCTCTCTCTCTCTCTCTCTCTTGCTCTCTCACTCTCTCTCTCTGAGCTTCACCTTATTTTTCATCGCAGTATTGAATTATCCTCACTATGGACACTATGAGAAAGAAAAACTGCTGTGCTTCGAAAGAAATTACACACACCTACACACCTCAATCTCAGCTTGTGTGAACATGTACACAAACATGCGCACACGTAAGGGCACACACACACACACACACACACACACACACACACACACACACACTATCACATTCTCATACTTTTGTACAGCTTCACATCCACCCCCTTTTTTCTGTCGTACCCATGGCAACCCAAGGAAGAGGGAAGAGGAAGTCCTCTCTGGCTGCTTCCTGTGCTGTGTGCCAACACACTCACCGACATGCAACCATCGCTGTTCCTCAGAGGTGTCTCACCCACAGGAGACCGAGCTCACATACTGTGCATACGAACCCACAAACCCAAGAGACACATCTTCAGTTAGACAAGGTGTCTTATCATAAGACATAGGGGTATAAAAACACTGGCATAGGCAAAGCTATGGAGCCATACAGTTTCGGTGTGTGTGTTTGTGTATGTGTTTGTATAGTTTCAATTCCCCCATGTAGTTTGTGTCAAACCCGTGACATCATCTGTGCATGTGGAGCGAGTGTGTTTAGGAGTTCATTTATGTCTCAGGCAACATGTGTCCGCACTGCGCCTGCACGTCCATTTCTGTAGCTAGCCAGACTCATCTCATGGTGAAAGAGGAAGATGATTCACACTGGGCTGATTGGTTCAGAAGTGCTGAGTCGCCATCTGTGAAAGCAGACCAGAAGCTCCTCGAGAACAAAGGTTCGAGTGTGTCAGGGGTGCGTGTTTACCTGTAGCATTCTCCATTATGTGGGCGGTATAATGCAGCTGCCAGTACATTTCCTTTTTTACTGTTCTCTGACCACTCATATCTATTTTAGAAGAGCTGTGAGGTGATTCAGCATCTATATGAGGGATTTTAATATTTTTGTCATTGTAGTGCTGTCTGTTGGAACAGGTTATGTTGTATTTTTGTTACTTGAATATGCTATAATACTACCACAAGCAAGAGTTAATATGTATCATCATTTATCCCTCATAGTAAGAGGAAATTGCATTGAAAAGCATTCACTGTTAACCTTCAATCTGTGACTCAGTATTTAGTACATGGAGACATTGAGCAAATCGTCTGGAAGACAAAATGATAGATCACCTCTGACACATTTCCTCATCAGTGATATAATCCAATTTTGTGTAATCTAGCAGGACAGAACAGAACACAGACAGAACCTCAACCATTTTTCCTGCTGTTCTCATATCCACGTGATCATGATAGAAGTAACCTACAAATACGTGACAAACATTGTTTAAAGTGTTCCGTAGCTACATTGTAGAGACAGAAACTTGAAACGAGCTGCACCAGCCTGGTTTGTTTTTTGCCAGTGTGTCAGAAATATGCTTTCAGTTCGAACTGTAGATTTCCACTCAAACATTTCAAACTGAGTGTATTTTTAAACTGCATGAATTAGATATGGATGTTGGATAGATGTGGTGAGAGAAACATCAACAGATTGACACTCAGTATTGGCTAAGTGTCAGATGTTATTTTTAAATCAACTCATTGGCCAGTCTCTGCCAGGTATCCATATTGAGGAATGACTACTAGTCTGGCCCTGTTCCTTATAGAGAATAGGTGAGATCATGTGAGGTGCAGATCACCTTAACGTATGGGCCCCTGTGGGCTTAGCGCTGTAGGCTGGAAGTCTGGAAATCAAAACAGGAAGCTGAACTGCCGTACCCCAGAGGTCTGACTTGGGTGTGTGTCTGGGAGTAACCCTCATTCTTCAACCAGATGTGCCATCAAAGTCACCGCTACTCCCCAAGCGATATTTCCCTCCCATATGCTAACCACTGGAGCTTTACAGGCTGCTCGTGCGTAACAAACAGCCCAGCAGCAGTCACTTCTGTGCAAAGCATGCTTTATTTTACAGTCTGTTTCTCTGGTTTCACATAAACAGCATGGTGGTGTAGCAAAAGGACTAGTGCCTCTCTCTCAGACTCCCTCTGACTGTTTCTCACTGATGGCTAATGCTAGGGCTGATGCTAAAGCTCCACCCTGCTGCCCATGCTGAGCAGCTCCCAGTGTGGAATGAGGGCGAGGTTCACTGTCGGACTGCTCCCCGATAACTCTGTCCGGGCTACATTCGCCTTGATATTGTTTCATGGTGCTCACAAGAGGCCCTGCAGTCAGAGTGTAGCAACGCTCAAATCAACTAGCGCTGAGGCTGGCTACAGCTCCATCTACTGCGCTAAAAGAGTGGGTTTTAATTATGACTGTCAGTTCATAACATTAATGATGGAACACAAAGGTAATAATAGTGTGTGTGTGTGTGTGTGCATGTTTTTCTTCCTCAGAACAAAGAGAAGGAGCGCATGCGTGAGCGGGAGAGGGAGGCAAGGGAGCGGGAGGCTTGCTATAGCAACGGACACCTCTACACCTCCCTAACTGTTTCCGCGACGACGCTCTGTTCGGCCTGCAACAAGAGCATCACTGCCAAAGAGGCCCTCAGCTGCCCCAGTGAGTACACATAACTAACACACCCACACACCACACACACTGAATATACATGTACTTACTGGACATTTGTGGGAAAAGATATAGGTTACTCCCTTTCTCCATGAACATATATACTCTCTTCCTTGCTGTCTCTCAAACAAACATGCCCACTCGTGTGAGATGCACTGTGTAAGACAAACGCACATAAACCCATACGTATACAAGTACACATGGCCAAGGGCACTGCATGCACAAAAGAACTGACATTACACATGCATTTTACAACGGAGAAACACACACACACACACACACTCACACACACAGAGTTGGTTCCTCTCCATTTCATCTTTGCTTGCTGGTGAAGAAGACTCTCTGGTCTTACAGCTCCTAGTCATCTAAGATGTGCTTCTCATATTTAGTCTTCTCCCACTCTCAACTATGTATTGATATACTGTATCACTGTATTGTATACTGTATACTGTATTGATATACACCTGCTGATTGATTTCAGTGTGTCAGCGTGAGTTGAATTAGCTGTGAATTCTGATACATTTGAATAAGCCAGCCAGCCGGCCTGGCCATCTGAACGAGACGCTGAAAAGATTTACTAATATTATGACCATGACTAATATTTATTGGTGCCATGATGCCAGAATGGACAATCCACAATGCATAGGCGTGCACATACAGATACACAACACATGCACTGATAAATCATTCTGTATTTATACAGGACGCATGCACACACACACTCACACACTCACACACTCTCACTTGATGGAATGCGAGGCAGGAGCAATGTGCCCAGTGCTTTTGGAGAGTGCCCAGGCCTCCTACACACCGGCGAGAGATGGACCGCAAGATAATCAACACTCTGTTTGCCGTTCCTTCAATCCTCACCTCGTTTACTATGAAGTGTAAAGAACAGACTTACTCCCCTCGGAAAATTGGTCCAGAAAACTCTATGCACAAGGCAAGATGATTTGGCATTCACATTTCACCAAATCTCCAGGGACTGTTGCGAATTAAAGCAGTCAGTGGTGCTTGATAGAAGCAGTCAAAACCAGTTTATCTGCAGTATAGAAACTAGAACTCAATTCAATTCAATTAAATTTTATTTATACAGCGCCTTTTACAATAGTATTGTCTCATGGCGCTTTACAGAAGGAGCACCCAAGAGCAACAGGGGCAAGGAAAAACTCCTTTATGTTTAGTTAGTCTGGGAAGAAACCTTAGGCAGATCCACGACTCAAGGGGCTAACCCAACTACCAGGGGTCATGCAGGAAAATTACAGTCAGTAGTAACCATGATAGACTGCAAGTTGTCTATGGTTTTAGCTAAGGTTCATAATAGTTCCAGAGTATTACCCCACTTTACATTACATGGTAGTCAGTCCATAGGTGGTTATCAGGAATTATGGCTGGACAATGTAGCAATGGCCAGACATAGTGTTAAACTCAAAGGAGTGAGATGGGTCATGGGGTAACAATAAGGGTCCGTGCCAATGTTGTTGGAGCAACTAAAGACTGTTAGCAAATTTCACCACAGCAGAGAGGATACTGATTATAAAAAGAGGACAAGGCTTCGTGTATCTGTGCGTTCTGAGGGTGAGAGTGGTTTCACAAACTTGCTTCACTTGTCTTTGAGTCAAGCAAGTTCTTGAGACCAGCTTCCTCAGCTTATCTCTAACAAGTTGAGAGAAGTGCAGTCCAAACTGGCAAAACATCACTTCCTCCAGACCAAAATGTGAATTGCACTTTGTAAAGCAAGTTGTGTCACACACCTCTCATACCCAGTCATCTAAGGGAAGTTCACTAGAAGGAGTTACCTAACCAAATCGCTGGTTTAGAAAAGAAAAATGGTCAGCTTTTTTTTCACAAGAACTTATAGGTGACGTTTTGACGGTAAATCACTCTTGAGTCACCAGGAAATCACTGGGAAATGCCAGCATGTTACTATAATCTCAAAACAAGATGTTAATGTTTATTTAATGTGTATTTATTTTGGTGAGTTGTTACAATAAATTGCCGTATAATGTCTGTTGTACAGTTAGGTGTTGAACTTAGTTATATATTAACAACAGTAATCTAATTAATTGATCCTTGCTAATAGCTCATAATAGCTGTATGAGCTGAATAGATGTTGACTTAGTGCTTAGTTGGAGCATACATCAATGCACGCATTGACTGCCCAAGTTTTGTATATTTAAGCAGGTCAGTGTTAATTGAAATTTAACCAATTTCACATTGAGCCTTGAAGATAAAATGTTGGTCTGTGATCACAAATCTCGTTTGCATTTTGAGGATAGGATTCTCCTTAATGGTTATCCTTACCTACTGCGCCATTATCTCACTGCTTGCGAAAACTCAAAAAAAAAAATCAGTTTGACGTAACAACCTAGGAAAAGGAAAAGTTTGCAGAGGGTGTGCAGCTAATTGCCTTTTTTGGCTTTGTGGGCACATGAACTTCCAGTGTATTACAGTATACAATAGCACATCAATTCAAAGCACAATGCTGTAAGTTTTTACTATGTACTTTCCATCAGATCAGTACAGTCCAGGTCTAGGCATGAAAGAAATAGGGGTGAAAGAGTGATAGTTACCACGACCCTAAGGCGCCGACATGACCTCAGTACACTCATCAGTACTGAACTTGTTTACTGTAACACCAGCTCCAACACAAACATCAACAATGACCATAAATCATAACATACATCAATGTAACCAAAACAACTTTGTAAAGAACAACGCCCTTAAAGAAATACATAAAGCGTAAAAGAGATACATAGATATTGACCTCCAGAGCATCATACATGATCACATGAATAAGATAAGTCTCCGCCCTGGAGGCTTACACCTGCGCTGCATTGTTTGCAAAGAGCTCACCAGCTCAATGGAGCAATCAGCTATGCCCTGCACACGTGAGAGACAGCAGAGATGTTGCTGCACTAACGGCACTACCACGTTACTAGCATGACCTACGCCCCTTCGTGAATAGATAGAGTCACACATCATGAACTCACACACACACTAACAAGCTCTCTCATACACACACGCACACATGATCAAATGCACACACCCATTTGTGGACACGCGCAAGCACACCCTTTCCTGTGGAGGAGCATCTACACAGCATTAGAGGATTGGTTCATGAAACAAACTGAAACAGTGGGGTTGTGAAAGTCAGAGAAGCAGAAAGATTGTGTGCGTGTGTGTCTGTGTCTGTGTGTGTGTGTGTGTGTGTGTGTGTGTGTGTGTGTGTGTGTGTGTGTGTGTGTCTTTGTGTGTCCATGCACATGAATGTGTGTGTGTTTGTGTGTGTGTGTGTGGAATGGGTGGGGTTTGAGTTCCTGAACTGGTTGAGGAGATAGTCAAGGGGAGAGACAGGGGCTTTAGGGAACCCCCTCCTAAGCCCCCGTTCCACTTCCTGGCCAATCACCATGAACAGGAAGTGAAATTGATTTGAAACAATGGAACAAACGAAAGCTTGACGGGAAATGGCAGACAGGACGAGAGAGAGAGAGACCTGTTAGCATATGAAAGTGTGAGAGAGTGTCACTATGGCGTGATGATAGAGTGATGTAGAGCACAGAGGTAAGAATAGACCAGAGAGAAGCTCACGAGTAGGAGAGTGTTGTATAGTGTAGAGCAGTGATTCCCAACCAGGGGTACGTGAACACACTGTAGGAGGTACATGGAAATATTTGATAATAATTATTTCCAAGATGATATAAAATATTCTCAGTCATTTCAGATTAAGCCCATCAATAAAATGGTATGTGTGCACTACAATTAGATTCCCCGGGGAGACAAAAACCTGTGGCACTCTGTGGCAATAATAATCAGTTGTGTTACGTTCTACTTTTGGAAACTCATCAACATGCATGAGCGAGGGGGTACTCATGGTATGACAAAAAGGCTCAGGAGGTACCCAAGACAAAAAAGGTTGGGAAACACTGGTGTGGAGTCACAGTCTTAACCCACTTTTGTTCATTTCTTTCAGCCTGCAATGTCACCATCCACAACCGATGCCGAGACACACTGCCCAACTGTGCCAAGATGAAGCAGAGGGTGAGTGGGAAGGGATGGGGGGTCTGTTGGGCTCTAAGGAAGCAAAGAGGGCGAGGTATGACAACTCAAAACTACTGTCACAGAAAACCGTCTTTACTGTAATGGCTGACAAACAGACTTCATGCTGTTTCCCCCTTTCTGAACTGGCATAACTCAGCACTTTTGACTCTCTTCAGGAGCTCATAGACAGAGACTGCAATCAGGAAACCACACCTGCTGTAGTTAGAGGGCATGTGCAACATGACTTTGTTTTAACAGTCACTCTGAATAATGTGTCAGAGGCAAATTAGGAGACATGAGATGTGTCACCGATCTGCTGTCAGCTAACCAGTAATGCTCTGATCCTCTGCGTTGCCACAGCAACAGAAGATGGCATTGTCAAGGACCGGATCAACTTATTCAAGTGTGACAATGCGCAACAAGAGTAAGTCTCTGTCACAATTTGCTTACTTGTACAGTCAAATCACTTCTGCAAAAGCATACAACCACGTAACCTACTTGCATTTACCTGCCTTAACAAGGGTCAACAGAATTTTCACACTGTGTTTAGCTTATCATTGGTAATGGCAGCAAAGCTTGCAGCCTATCTTGGAGGGCAATATATGTAATATGAACTCCCCTGAGAATGTCCTGATGGTCTCCTGTCATCTTTATCTTATGACTGGACCTGATTATTGTCGTTTTTCAACTGAATAAATCCAGAATCTACTTCCTCTCTCGCTGTTCCCTCCTCTTCCATCAACTCTCCCTGCTGCCACCATTTTTTTGTCTCTTTCCTTTTCCATTGGTGTCATCCCCCTCATTTCTCTATTTATTTTCTCTCCTCCCTCCATCCCCCCTCTCTGTCTTCTCTTCCATAGGCACCTTGATGAGAGAGCGGCCGAGCTCAGCCATCTACCCGTCATCTACCCAATCATGGGGCTCTCGCCGCGGACGCTCCACCCTCTCCATCTCCAAGAGTGTCTCCACCAATAACATTGCAGGGTGAGTTTAAGGCTCCACTCCTGTAGACACTCTGTACACTACTGTATGTAGGCTTGAAGACAGAGAGAGAAAGAGAGAGAGAGAGAGAGAGAAAGAGAGTGTGTGTTCAGGAATGGTGGCATTTGTGAAGTAGAAGGTTATTTAGCATTCAGTTATGCTTAAATTCTGGATACATGTGTACTCCAGTGTATGTAATAATACACTCCTCACCTCTGATGACCTTCATTAGCATGTCTTTTTTGTTTCATCATTGACTCTTATGACCCTGGCTTATGCACACACACACTGAGTAAAGCTGCCACCATTCCAGGTCTTAAAAGAAGAAAGTAGTCAAGTGGAGGGTATATATATCTTCACCCCATTTCTCTAGGCACCAATAGACCTACATGGGCCAGGCAGAGACCTCAGAAACATTTTTCCAGGGAGTTCAGTTCAGTGTGGATTGCCAAACACACATAATGATTACATTTTAAAGACACACAAAGCACATCACCATGCAGTTCTCAGTGTGCTGTGTATCAAACACCTTTTAAGATTTTTTGTGTTAATGCATTTGTTTTCACATAGGATTGTCAGTAATGTTTGAGGGAATTCATGTCTTAGTATTAGTGTTGTAAGTGCTGATACTAAAGCCTAAAGCCAAAAGGCTGCTGTTTGATTGTTTAGTGTTACCAGTATGTTGTGACTGTTGTGTTGTGTCTATATGTTGTGCCAGTGGTGCTCTGTAGTTGTTTGATGTCTGGTTTGTTTTAGTTTTTGTGCTTGATAAGTTTTTACATGCTTGCTCACTTAGATTTTTGTTCTTTTTTTGTCTGTTTTGGTGTTTGTTGCATGGATTTGAATGTATGTTGGTATGTTGTGTCTGTGCTCATTGGGATGGATGTGCATGTGTGTGTATGGATGTGCGTGATGTGTATTTGTGTGCATGGTGGTGGCTATCACGGGGATGGTGGCTGCTGTGGTGGTGTTGGTGGTGGTGGTGTTGGCTTGTTTGTATGTGGATGTTTGTGTGCACACATGTGTGTATATAGGGCAATGAATGATGACTATCCTTTGGGACTGCGCAGGATTCTCTCTCAGTCAACAGACTCGCTCAACTTTAAAAGCAGAACCATGTCCATGGAATCGCTTAACGATGAGGGTGAGCCACACGTACACACTTATACACAAATACAAACAGCCAAAAACATACCTATATACATGTTCGAAATATGATGAGATTTCACCTTAAAATATGATGATCCACAGACAGATATACTGTAGGCCTAGACATAAAATGACTCATATCATAATATACAGTCATAGCTTGCATATGAAACACATCTCACAATGGCTGCTATAAAGAGGAGCCTAGTGCACACATTGGAACCACAGAAAGAGATTGCATAGACATACTGTATGGAACAAAGACACATATGCAAATACATGCTCCACTGTCTCTCAGGAGAGGCCTATTACACGTCTATGCTGGAGGAGATGGAGATTGAGGGGCGGGACTTTGAAGCTGATTCATGGAGCACAGCAGTTGACTCCGCCTACCTCCAGACGCACCGCAAAGATGTCATCAAGAGACAAGACGTCATCTATGGTAAGAAAAAACGACAGTCCGTCATATACACAGCTAAAAACCTAATATATTGGACAGTGAGAACTTGCTTGTGTGACAAACTATGTAAGCAAACAAATGTGCTGACAGTTTGGTGCTTAGTTGGAGACGGCAGGATTTCTCAGCAGTTCTCACTCATTTTCCACTCACACATTTTCTTAAGTAACGACATATACGTTTCATTTCTTGTCTTCTCTTCCCTGTATTTACCAAATACCTTCCCTTCTCTTTCTCTATCTCTTTGTCTCTCTTTCTCATTCCCCTTTTCTCTTCCCTTCTTCCCTTCCCGTGCGGCGCCGCAGAGTTGATCCAGACGGAGCTGCACCACGTTCGGACGCTGCGCATCATGGACGGCGTGCTGCGGCGGGGCATGCTGGAGGAGGTGCAGCTGGAGCAGGGCGTGTTGAACGTGCTCTTCCCCTGCCTGGACCGCCTGCTGCTGCTCCACCAGCGCTTCCTGGCCCAGCTGCTTCTGCGCCGCAACCGCTGCCTGCAGCCCGGCAGCCAGCACAACTTCACCATCCACCAGCTGGGAGACCTCCTGCTGGAGCAGGTCAGGGAGAAGGAGAGCGTGTGTGTGTGTGTGTGTGTGTGTGTGTGTGTGTGTGTGTGTGTGTGTGTGTGTGTGTGTTTGTGTCTGTTGGTGTGGGATATGCCACAGGTGGTTTTGAAAGTGTGTATGTGTGGCCAAGGTTGACTTGCATATGTGTGATAAGAAGCAGTGTGTGTGTGTGAGAGAGAGAAAGCAAGAACATGTAGTTTAATTTTCACATATATATTGTATGTATGTTATATATTTATAACTTACACATGTACCCTGATATGTAAAATAAGAGGGAGTATGTAACAGTTGGATGCAATGTTTTGTATTTGTGTGTGCGTGCGTATGTGTTTGTTCAGTTCTCAGGGCAGAGTGCGGATGAGATGAGGAAGACATACGCTGAGTTCTGCAGTCGTCACCCGAAGGCGTTAAAGCGCTACAAAGAGCTGTTTGCCCGAGAGAAGAGACTCCAGTACTTCATACGGGTGAGGGGCAGAGGGACATGCACTGTCTCCTTTTTGCAGTGTGTGTGTGTGGGTGCACGTGTGTGTATAGGTGTGTGTGTGTGTGTGTGTGTTGGTTTGTTTGTTTGTGAGTATGTGTGTGTGTGTATGCATGTGTGTGTGCGTGCATGTGTGTATACGTGTGTACATGTGTATATGTGTGTGTGTGCGTGTGTGTGTGTGTGTATGCATGTGCACCATAGGAATGATCTATGTGACAGTGGGTGCTTCTGGCTGGGAGCAGAGAAGCCAGAGGTGGATGTGAGTGAAGTGAAGAGACACAGGAGGGCAGGAGAGGATGGAGATGTCAGCCGGGTCAGAGAGAAGGACTCAGTGAAGAAGAGAAGAGAGGAGAGGAGAGGAGAGGAGAGGGAGCCTGGGAAGAAAAGACTCCTGTGGCTAAGATGGAGTGACTGACAGATATAGAGAGAGAAAGTAGGGAGGGAGAGGAAATGAGGGAGAGAGAGAGGGAAAGTGTGGGAGGGTTAATAAATGGAGAGCAATATATGAGGAGTGGGTGGAAAGTCAACACTGTGTTTGTGTGTGTGTGTGTGTGTGTGTGTGTGTGTGCACACATGTAAAAGTGAGCCATGAACTCACACTCTGGTTCATGGGTTCTCCAAGGGGCTGTACATCTGGTCCTGCCCTCTGGCTGCGGTGACTGGCTTGTAGGCTGTGAAAATATTCACTCCCCCATGCCTTCCAAATCCGGCTGCTCTTTCTCTCAATCACATCTCTCTCTCTCTCTCTCTCTCTTTTTCTCTCTCTCCTCATGGCTGTCTCTTTCACAGCGAGTCGGTCGGGGTCCTCTCCTGCGTCGTCTTGGTTACCAGGAGTGCATCCTTCTGGTCACTCAGCGCATCACCAAATACCCTGTCCTGATCCAGCGTATCTACGACAACACTAAGGGTGAGCGGTCGCCATAGTAACAGGGATAACAATGTAAATAGTATAACTATTTGGAAGGTTGTTCTGTCTTTGTCATTATAGCAGTGAATGCCTGTGTGTTGCTTAAAATATGAGGGTTGTAGTGTACTCAATAGGCTAGTGTCCTATAATTGCCTCCTTAGGTGTTAGATAGGTGTACATAGTGATTTCCCTTCATTTCTTATGAAGATTAGCATGTTTTTCCCAATATAGAGGATTTAGGTTTATAGATAAACATTAGCATGTTTTTCCCAATGTAGAGGATTTAGGTTTTGATGTTAAAAGTGGATAGTAACCAGATGAGCTTTGAAAGTGTGGAGAGGGTCTTTATTTGTAATTCACTTATGGATACTGCATTGGCTAAACATGTGCTTATGTATATGCAAATGTATTCAGTGTACATGGGTTTACGTTGGTGCTGAAAGTGTGTACACATGTATGTGTGTGTGTTTTACACTGCTGTTGTGTGTGTGTGTGTGTGTGACTGACTTGTCATGTGCCCCTCAGAGAACCCAGAGGAGGCGGAGAGCCTGTCCCAGGCGCTGGTGGCACTGCGGGAGCTGCTGAGCTCTGTGGATGAGCAGGTGCTGGAGCTGGAGCGCACACAGAGGCTGCAGGAGATCCAGGCCCGGCTGGACCCGCGCGCTGAGGCCAAGCTGCGCTCTGGCGCCCTCTTCAGGCCCGCCGAGCTCTCACGCCGACGCCTCATCCATGAGGGAACGCTTCTGTGGAAAACCCCTGGCTCCAGACTCAAAGGTGTGTGTGTGTGTGTGTGTGTGTGGTGTGTGTGTGTGTGTGTGTGTGTGTGTGTGTGTGGTGTGTGTGTGTGAGAGAGAGAGAGAGAGAGAGAATCATCTTTCAATAAACAGCAAGCTAAAACTTTTTTTCTGATTGTGTGTGTATGTATGTAGATGTACAGGTTTTATTGATGACTGATATCCTGGTGTTCCTGCAAGAAAAAGATCAAAGATATATCTTTCCCTGCCTGGTATGTACTCTGTCTCTCTCGTTCTCTTTCACTCCCTCTCTCTCTCACTGTCTCTTTCTCACACACACACACACACACACACACACACACACACACACACACAGCTCCTTGTCTTTCTAGGTGTCTTTATGCCAGACTTATGGTCATAAGCTCTTTTTGATTCATGTAAGAAGGGTAAATCAGGGCCTTGTGCAGATATTCTGTCTCTGAAACACACACCCAAAACACAATGTTTTATCTCACTCCCAGTAATAATCACACACGCACACCCTCCCCCTCCCCCTCCCCCTCTTATCTTTTCCAGGATAAGCCAGCAGTGGTGTCCCTGCAGAACCTCCTGGTGAGAGACATAGCCAATCAGGAGCGAGGAATCTTCCTCATCAGCAGCGAGTCCAGCCCCCCAGAGATGTACGAGCTTCACGCCGCCTCCAAAGACGACCGCAACACCTGGATGCGCCAGATCCAGCAGAGTGTTCTCAGGTAGAAACACACACACACACACATTACATCTATGCCACTGGCTTAAGGGGGTGTTTATACACCTTCTTTATACTTCTCTAGGCCTTAAATAGGACACTGTTTTCAGGTACAGACCAGCACAGAGGCACTGAAGTCACACAGAGACTTGTCCTGTTCTCAGGAAAATAACATGTTCAAAGCATCAATCTGAGTATTACATTTGGTTGCTCAGTGTACTTCTGTATCCTTGTGCACTGACAGAACACCTACTTTGTAAATATACCTGCCCTTAGGCTAACATGACTCACTTCACGGAGAGTTCAAAAGCAAGTGCAGTACCTGTGTATTACAGTGTGCACTCAACCCTCTGGGCCACTCAACACGCTGGACCGCTATCCTTAAATACACTCTCACTCTCTCACACACACACGCAGACACACATGTTCACACACTCATTGCTATCTGTTTTGACAGATGTCCCTCTAGACAGGAATTCCCTCTGATAGAGACAGAAGATAAGGCCTTAATGCGCAGACTCAAAGGTGAGGAGCCGGACAGCATTGAAGGGTATCAGCCATCTTTTATCATTCTCTCTGTGCCACACTCCCTCTATATCACTGGCGTCTGTCTGTGTCTTTACCTTACCCAGCGGATATCGAGCAGAAAGACCGGGAGGTGCTGGAACTCCTGCAGGAGCGCGTGACGCTCTTCGCTGACCTCCTCGAGGTCACGGGAGGTTACGAGGTCATGCAGCCACCCAACTGCAGGAACATGTTTAGAGCTGACACGCCCCAGGCCCCCCGTGCAGAGGGGCTGCTCACAGAGGCCATCATCGAGGGTTAGTGGCACACACCAACCCAAAATACATACATACATGACAATATATTGCCCATTCTACTGGAATGATCTACATACATAGATACATACATAATATACATGCATACATACATAAATACATTCACATACTCATTCATACAGACATATATACAGCACATACATGTATAAATACATTTATGCATTTAGCAGACGTTTTTATCCAAAGCAACTCACATTTGTCAACTATCAATTACATCAGAGCCAGTCTCCCCTAAAGCAACTTAAGGTTTAAGTGCCTTGCTCAAGGGCACAACGGTCAAACCCACAATATTCAGGCTACTAGCATGCTAGTCAGGTTCCTGAACCGTAACCCATCCACTGCCCTAATATAACTGAAAGACGATCGACACACACACTTTGCGTGTGTGTGTGTGTGTGTGTCTGTGTGTGTGTGACAGAGAAAAGAGTAAAAGAAAATGTTTTCAAGGTCTTTTTCTCTGTGTAGTTGACAAGCTGAGTGAGCTGTTGGTGGGATCAAATATGGAGGTGCCTTTCCCCTGCAGCACAAATGGACACCATAGTCTTACAGGAGGACTGCTCATCAGTGAGTAATTCCATGTGTGTGTGTGTGTGTGTATCCCTAGCACTGTGTGTACAGATCTCTCTCTCATTGTCTGTTTTTGTTTCTCTCTTTTTTTTCTATCAATCAGATGGACAAGAGGTGATTATTAATGGTGCTCCGGAATCCCCGGCCTCTCATGTGAGGTCACACACACACACACACACACAAACTTTCTGTCTCTCTCTCTCACACACACATATACATACCTACATACATACATACATACATAAATATAAACAAACTTTCTTTTTCTCTCTCTCACACACACACACACACACACACACACACACAGACACAGGCACACACACATGCACACAAACATTCTCTTTTCTCTTTTTCACGAAGCACATGGACAGTGCGCTTGCCTGGCGGCCACATTGATGAAGGCTTATTATCTGTACACATCAGCTTGCCGTATTTTTATTTATTTTTCTTGACCTTCATAATTGTTGTTCGACTAAGTGAGATAATTGCTCATTCTCTGGCATAATTCGTTGCATCGCCCACATGTTGCTATGGCAACAGCACCTTGCATGTTTCCTGATGCCCCCTTGAATAGGCCTCCATTAAATGCTGTCTCATACTTGTACAAGCGTGTCCTCTCACAAAGTCAGCAACCATATAACCACAAACCACAGTCAGCAAGGCCACTAATACTCTGTGATTCCTGTACGTTAGTTAGCATCTTACTAATGCATGTGTGTTTCTGTGTGTGTGTGTGTGTGTGTGTGCGTGTATACGCGCAGGACCGCAATGGAAATCAGATGGATCATAGGACTCCAAGTGAGGTAAATACAAATCATGCAAAGAGAACTTTAATGAAGCTAAAATAAGATTTTAAGATTATTATAAAAATAAGTATATTTTAATGAATAAGTGCTTGTGTGCTTGTGTGTGTTTGTCGTAGGAGGTGTGCCAGAGGTTGGTGAATCTAAGCACCCAGCTACATGCTCTTCAGGTCAGTCTCTATCCCATAATAACTCCTTGGTCTCCCATGGCAATTGAAAGCCTTTCTAGAGTGAATATTTTTAGAGTAATTTGACTGATGATAGCTTCAGGGGGTTCAGTAAACTAGGTGAGTCATAGAGGAGAACATGATAAATATTCTGTGAAGTTAATGATGCTAAATAACATATTCAATGTTTATTTCAAATGTCTCAAAACTTTTAAGATACAAGACTTCAATGTAATGAAGAATTTCAGTGCTCATAGAGGTCCGTCAAGTCAAGTGATCCTAAATGCTAAATAAAGTGAAACTAAACTCCTAAATATCAGAAGTGAATAGAACATAGTGAAAGACATTCTATGTCATGTTTAACAAGCCAGATATATGTTTGTAAATGCATAGGGCAATATGATGATATGTCAGATAGGGGCATTTATATGGTTTGTCCACATATTTGGATATGTTATTTATGTTTTCAATAGGAATTTCCCTTACGTCGAATGTCACCCGAAGTCATTGAAAAATCCCTTGTGTCTTCCCTCTTAGGCTGCTGTGATCAAGCAGGACTCCATTTTGGAGTTTTACTTGCGCGAGACCTCCATGGCGCCCGAGACCCCCGGTGGCCGCGTGGTGCGCTCACTGTCGCGGGACGGAGCCTCCGACGGGGGCGTGGGTGAGCTGACCCTGCTGCAGAGGCAACACAGCCTGCTGCAGGAGGAGCTGGTGAGGCTGCGGGGCGCTGAGGGACGCCTGCGCGACTGCGAGAAGCACCGCGCCCAGCTGGAGAGGCAGCTAAAGGAGCTCAAGAGCAGCAGCAGCGCCACCCTGGGGGACAGCAGTGGAACTGCAGCCTCACAGCAGGTGAGAGGACTTGGAACAGAGGGCTTCAGTGGTCAACTGACCTTTACATTGACATGCTGAATCATTGCTCGATATATCTGTGGTACATTCCGAATTTACATGGCATATAAAACACTGATGTTGCATTAAAATTAGCCAGTATTAGTAATACTAGCATAGTACTATTGACATTCTTTCACATCATATCAAACTTCTTAATTGTGTGAGGATAGATTTATGTATGTATACTTTTTTGTATTAAACACAGTATAAAATCTCTTTTCCAAAACGCTATACCTCCATTTTAAAACTATAAAAATATGATGTGTTTTTATCATGCTTCACAGTTAATATCGGTAAATTCACAGTTTTGTTGTTTTAATTGAGCAAGGACAAATTAGATAACATTAACCCAACTGATTTATGAAAATTAAGATAAGATTTATGAAAATTTAATTTAAAGGGCCTTCGTAGTGTTTTGGAAAAGAGGTTCTTCTGTCACATAGACATACAAACATTAATTTCTAAGACAAAGCAAAGGCTGTCCTGAAATGAGCATAGCCTATTGCCTACCAATTCCCCCATCAAATGTGCAACAATTTTACTACTGCAAGCAGATGTAGTCTCTTCTTAAGGCAGCCCTCTTCACACTTGACCTTTGACCTATTTCAGGCTCCCACACGCAGGGAAAGTGACACAGACCCAAACACAGACACCCAATTACCCAGTCAGGAATCCATGGACCAATCGGACGGCTTGCAGGGCTGCAGTGACGTGGACATTATCTCTGACGACGATGACGACGGAGACGACGAGGATGTGAAGCTGTCGCCGCGGTCAGAGAGCCCAAGAGGTGCGTGAGCAACCCCTTAATGACAGTGTACAGACAGTATATAAATAGAACTCTCACTGGGCAGGTGAAGCCAAGATGTCGGTGGACTGTAAATTGACAGTGGGTGTGTTAGTGTTAGCAAGACCATAACTACATTAGTGTCTATCAGAAATGCTCCATCCCACATACAGATTACGGAGACTTACATGGTCCTTACATCATTCTATTAAGACAGATGAGAATCATGCATGTTTTCACCAGGACTTCACCAGTACATGTGGGAAGACATCTTGTTAGTCTATGGAGAGCCTTTGATCTGCATGAGAGAATTAATGAGGGTGTCTAACAATGGAGTAAGTGGGAGCTGTGGCCTCTGACAGAGCCATAGTAGAGAGAGGAGTTGGTGTTCCTGTGCAGCAGCGCTGCGGCAGAGCTGGGATCAGTTCTCAACTTTAGCCTCTCCACAATGCTAATAGCTGCCCACTCACTCCCTTATGTAAGGGTTGCAAATCGATGTGGTCAGGACAGGAGATGTGTGATGCACACAAGCACTCGGTTACACTCTCTCTCCCCGGCACAGTCCCACAAGTGTGTGGGCACAACATACACTCTTTTCCACACACACACACACACACACACACACACACACACACACACACACACACGCTCAGAGACTTTTTCAGGAACAGGCAACAAACATCCACAAATTTCAAAGGCATGGCACTCATTCTCATTCTAAGACACACACACACACACTCAAACACACAGACACTATCTCTCGTTCTCTCTCAGATTTAGCAAGCTGTACTTTACCTGATCTATTTTCCTCTGCCTTGAAAATCCCTCTTTCTCTCTCCCAGCGTCATGTAGGTGGTCAGCATTGCAGGTACAGGTGCTGCCTCTCTTAGGCAGTTGAGTCCCAAAGCAAAAGCCTCCATGGCAGGCAGACACAGAGAGAACTGATTCTGGCCAGTCCGAGTTGAGCCTAAATAAGCCTGACTTTCAGCCTTCAGGTTACAGTGGCTCCCTCTCCTCCTCCTTACTGTCAGTGTTTGTGTCAGCACACACTCTAATAGCCCCATGCTGAGGGACACACAAGACCTGCAATTATCCCCATAATGGTCATTCAACTCTGTTCTTTTAGTTCATTTATAGATATTGTTGTAGTAATATAACAGGGTTCCATATGTTTCTCTCCAGACTGTTTTCAAATGTTCTCAGTATTTAGAATAGTGTTTGTTTGCCAGAATGTATGAATGATGTTTGTTTATGTATTAGTTCAGGTTACTGGTTATTGGGATGTCCTTATAGGTGGTTTGCCTTTGTGTTTCAGATCTTCAGGACATTCCAGAGGAGGAGACCCGTGAAGTGGAGGTGTCTCACTGCTAATGGGAATATTTTAGAACATTCCAGAAAAGCCCAGAGAAGCAGACGGAATGTAGAACTCTGAAAGAAGTGTCAGTGATTTCTGGGCTCCACAAAGAAGCATTTTATCCCTTTCATTAAGTTATCCTATATATCCATACTGTTAATTTTATCTTTTGCTCTACAGTTTATGAACAGTGGCAATATATGATAAAAATAGGCTTATGAAAACTTTACTTTTAATATTTGCATCATGTGACTACCATCATTGATGGACCAATAAGAACATTCATACCAAAGCAGGAAGTGTGATGGTGATGGACTTTCATGCTGGATTTACAGGCATTTTCTGGAATTTACCGCCTGATGTCCCAGGAATGCATTGCTGTATTTTCAGCAATCTAAAAGAGACATAATCATTTCATGAACTCTAGCATTTTAGTTATTTCTTGACTCTCTTGCTAAGTTTGGATTAGTGTAGCGCTGGAAGACTACAACCATTTTTACCAGTTAAAGTCTTACTAAAATACATTGATCCAAGTAGGTTTGTAGGCCTAATAGTTGTTGCACGAAGCTATTGTACTGTATGTATACTCAGAGACTGCTTCATAAGCATGTGTACACACACACACACACACACACACACTTACATTCCTAATCAGCTCTTAATTTCTGAAGTAATACATATGTGATGTGATATGGGAGATGTTATTGTTTAAGAAATTGATTGCATTGTTGCTTTTTATTTATTTATTATTACGTAACCACTTTGGTCAAAAGCAAATCCCCCTCTCCTTTCCACAAAATTCTTTATGGGAGGAAAGCCATAAATAATGAACTCAATGACTGAAGGCCATTGCAATTGAGACTGCCACTAGAGACTGTTCTGAGGTCAGTTCTGCTCTATCACAGGTAGAGCAAAGTGTCAGGTAGGGCTGTTCCCAGCTGCATCAGGGACAACTTTCCGATACACTCCATTTTGTGTAAAATGAACTAGTGTGAATTGAAATGATTGTTTGTAAATAGAATGATAGTCTCTTAACCAGTGACCTGCATATTAATCAGTGCAGATGAGTCAGACATGAATCAGTTCTTTTTGTAAGAGAACTCTTTTCACGATCTCTGAATGTGTTTTTGTTCATTATTAATCTGTGACTAGATTTGATGCTCGTGCCATATATCTCTCTGTGCCACTCAGTGCAAGCCCAACCACAGAAGCCTTGTGTGTTCCTGCCTTTGATGTGATTGAATGACTGCCATGGCAAATTATATACAATGTTATTCTCTCTGTATGGTTGCAGAATAATTAAGATTCTGTTGTCATTCAGGAATGATTAAAGAATTTCAGTCTCGCTGCTATGATTCATCACAGTGCAAAAAGATGAGGTGGTGAAACTGGTGTCCCGTCTATTTTTGATGTCTGTGAGCTTTGCCAACACTGCTTTCAGACAGCTTAATACAAAAGGCCAGCTACACAATACTGAAAATGCTTTAACAGCCTGTATCATCAATCATATTTGTTACCACTTCAAATATATAAAAGATGCAATCATTTCCAACTATGAATACTGAATCACAGTATTCTACTCTGAAATTCTAGTTCCATCTCTACTCACTGGTATCTGTATTTATCCATCTCTAATTCACTGTTTGGAGAAGGATAAATATATCCACAGTCTGGTCACTGTTACTGTGTCAGGAGTGAGTGTGTGTATTAAAATTGTCAGACTTACACACGCTCCGTAGCTGGGCAGGCTCTCTGGGTGGCTGGCTCAGGGGGTCCTGCTGTGAGAAGAGAAGGTGGTAACCATCGGTGCTCTAGAGCCTGCTCTCAGCACTAAGACTAATCCCACTACAATGTCAGCCAAGAGACAGGTATTAATATCTCCAGAGTGGCAGAATTGGCATTCACAATTTCACACACACACAAACACTCCACCTCTCAGTCAGTCTCATACAGTACACTATACAGGATATCACACCATATGTATACTTTCCCCTATCCTCTCTCTCTATCATCTTCATCTCTCTGTGTGTCTTTCATTACTGTCACTGTCTCACTTACAGGCTCTGTGAAAACCTGACTGAGATAGGAGATAATTTAGCAAACTGTAGCACCCCCAGAGGCCAAAGTTCACAAAAGTTACTGCACTCCCTCCGGATGGGGTCAAAAGTAAATGTACCTCATTTGAAGTTGGTTCGCCACAGGGTTCCTGAGATATGAGCTCATTTCTAGAGGCGATGGTGCCGCAGGTGCTAGAGACGCCGTTCGGCAACTAGAGGGTTGCAGGTTCGAGCCAAACTCCACCAGACCCCATTGAAGTGTCCTTGAGCAAGACACTGATGACCTAATGACCTCCTTAAGCAAGATACCCCCCAATTTGCTCCTGGTGGCAGGTCAGCACCTTGCATGGCAGCCTCTGTTAGTGGTGTGTGAATGGGTAAATGTGAGGTATACATTGTAAAGCGCTTTGAGTGCTCGTATAAGTAGAAAAGCACTATATAAATGCAGTCCATTTACTTCCTTTCAACTTCAGCTGGCAGGGGTGAACACTTTGGAACTTTTTGGAAGTAATTTTGGTGAGGCATGGTCACCAAACCGAATATGCTGGAAAATAGCGTCCCAAAAGGTCATAGGTCACCATATTATTTTCCCATCCTCAGAATGGGGTAATAAGTCCATGTACCAAATTTGGTTTCAAGATGTGAAAGTATTACTGAGCTGTAAGCCATTATTACAAATTACAGTGCCCCCAGAGGTCAAAGGTAAGCATATTTGCTGAGTGCCCACAGGATGGGGTCATAAGTCCAAGTATATCTCAAGTCCCAAGTGTCACAAGTACCAATTTTAACTTGGAAACTGTTCCTGAGATATGACCTCACTTCCTGTTTGGCGGCTTTGCTACCGATATTGTTTGTTTGTGACAGGCGAATGCTTTGAAATTTGGAAACAGCATACTGTCTGTATGGTTCCAATTCCGTCAGATATCATACAGCTGCCCCCCTACTGTGGCTTACTGTTGCACTTGATACCAAGTAACCACTCACCCACATTCTCCTGTGTCTAAAAGTGACTCTCATTACACGTGTTTAGACAATGCTGAGTGACTCAGGGTCTCAGAGGACTCCTTCCTGCCAGTGACACCTAAGAACTTGTATCTTATAGAAATACTATTATTACACTGAGAGCCTATCCTTAACTTCTTTGACTTCCTGTAGTGTCCCGATGTAAAGTATAAAACTATGAATATCAATGAAGGAATCTTCACATTAATTCATCATTGATGGTCTTCAAACTTTAAGTGTCATTGTTGTAAGTGATGTACACTTTAATTTTATTGATACTTAACTTTACTGTTTAATGTAAAGCAACATCAAGGAAACAACGAGCTGAAGTTGAAATGAGGGTGTGTACATTCATGAGAATTTCTAGACATAGAAAATTAGACATACTCACAGTTTCTTTCATCAGTTGGTTTTACTCACAGTTTCTTTCATCAGTTGGTTAGTCACCAACTATTCTGTCATGGAGCCCTAAGGTCACTAATAAACACTTTTAGGTCTACACTCGTAGTAAACACCCTAAAAGTTACATTTAACAGCAAATGCAGTGACCCACAGTTCAATATCTATGTGCTAAGCCTACATGCTAAATATATGTTTAACCTCTCTCCTTTGGCCTTTGAGGCTGGCCCCTCTCCTGCTCTTTAAACTTGAAACCACGTAAACTAGCATTAGCATTATAGCTAGCCCTGTTTGGAGTCACTGCGCTTCTTCCCCTCATGGCATAGTTGGCGTGGTGGAAAGCACTGAAGAGGAGGTGCTGAGATTTCACACCAGGCACAGTAAGGAAAGGCGAGCGAACCCTAAGCCTCCCTGGGGGGCAGTGGATGGGGTGGTGTGGCAGCATGGATGGCAGTGAGGGGATGGAAAGGGCACTTCAGCTGTTCAGCTTCTGCTTTGTTTTCACCTCCCCTCCCTTTCTCAGACACAGGAGCCTGACACAGGTCTTTAAATGACTGCTAGCGCTAAAGTGTGTCCACTGGTTACTTGCAGTGTGAACAAGCAGGATGAACCAGGCCAACGGACGGATGGATGCCTGAACACAGACACATACAAAAAAAAACAACAGCAAAATCATGGCAGATGTGGGGGCACTCTACAAAGACAGGCACCTTCTTCCATTCGCACACAGCACATGGGGAACTGACAATCCATAAAACAGTTGTCTTCGTAGCGCCCATAGGCACACATCTACACAAGCATCCAGGCACAGATGGACAGACATGCGCTTTTGCTGCATAACTACACATCCAAGCCATGCAGCTGTGCTGGACAAGAATAGCAGGCTTGGCATTGTCTGTTAATAGCTGGGGACATCCACTCGTCTCCCCCTCTGCTCCCTCGTTCATTTTTGTGGAACGCCAAGCTGAGACAGGACGAGGAAAGGAATGACGGAACGATGGAATAGTGAAGAGAGTGAGAGAGAGGAAATGGATGAGTGAATAAAAAAAAGAGTGTGTGTTCTAGTATCAGCTTAGTCGTGTGTGAGTATGATTATTTGTGGAGTGGGAGGGGCAAATGATTTACCTGGGTGGGGTTTATATCCACAGGCCTGCACCAAGAAGGTCTGGCCACTCCCCTACCTATATAAACTCCTTCTGTTTGCCCTTCAGTGAGTTTGGTCTCTGCCCTCTCGCTCCCTTTCTCCACCTCTCTCTTTCCATCCATCTGTCTCTGTCCCAAAATCAAGCTCCTCTTCTCTCTCTCTGACCACTAGACTCCTTCCTTCCTTTCCTTGCTCTTCTTTCTCCTCTTCCTCCTCCTTGTTCCCTTTCACTTCATTCTTGCGGCTTAAGCGGCGGCGTTGGTGAGGAACAGCAGCCAAGATGGAGGCCATCAAGAAGAAGATGCTGATGCTCAAGCTGGATAAGGAGAACGCTCTGGACCAGGCTGAGCAGGCCGAGATAGACAAGAAGGCAGCAGAGGAGAAAAGCAAACAGGTAAATAACAAGACAGGATGAAAGAATGATGCGAAGCGAAGTAGGTGTGAGATCAGATAAAAAGTGCATGGCTGAAAGAGGTCAGACTGGTCAGTTAACCTAGCATAAATACAATAAACTGAAATATCATTGTTGAGTTATCCAAGTGTACATTGTAATATAAAAAACTAAAAGTTTGTTATGATAGTCAGCATAGTCAGTGCATGTCCACATGGCATACTGTTCCTTGAGTCCATTTAAGATAAATAAATGAATTCAATGAAGTAAATTAAAAACATATATATAGTTGATAGCAGCCTCGATTAACAAATAGGAAAAGACTGTTGTTTGGACGGGGGGTTGTAAAGGTTTATATTGCCAAGTTTCCTCTATGATTTTCAGTTGAAATGATATTATACCAGATGGGATTAGCATGAGAGTCACAAGTTATTCATTACTTGATGAGCTCAGGTTTGAGATGTAGTTAAGGTTTCAGAAGTCTACACCCAGGTCTTTACAGGTTGGAGGAGAGGGCATCCAAAGAGAGGTGATGGAGCTGCCAGGAGAAGAGGGCCCGAAACTTAAACCCTGGTGCCCCCCTCCCTGGTGCCCACCCCCGTCCACCGTGCCCTCCTTCTAAGCTGGTTGCTTCCACAGAGGGCAGTGATATCCCCACGGAAACAATGCGGAGGGCTGCTGGCGGGTTGATAAACATGTGTGGCTTACAGTGGGCATCTGACAGGCTAGGCTAATCCACAGGCAGTATTTATATCTGCATGGTGCTGAAACAGAGCCTTGCCAATTCTGTCAATCATCCGCAGAGCTTCTGCTGAGGGGGAGCCAGGACTGGCAAACTTCTTGGTGCTGGTGCCAAATGTCTCCCCTGAGTCAGGATGGGGAAAAAGAATGAGAGACAATGTCCGTATTTTGCGAACTCTGACAAATTGTTGTATGTCCAGCTCATTTTCTGGAATATGTCCACTTGACCGTGTGTGTGCGCGCGCATGAGCATATATGTGCATTTGTGTGTGTGTGTGTGTGAGACTCTGGTCCTCTCCATTTGTTCCCCTTCTATTTTTAGCTTATTCTGACCATCTTGTCTTTCCTTTTTCTCTCCTGCATCTGTCTTTCCCTCTCTCTCTCTCTCTCTCTCTCTTTCTCTCTCTCTGTTGTTGGGCAGCATGAGGATGAGTTGCTTCAGATGACCAAGAAGCTGAAGGGGACTGAGGATGAGTTGGATAAATACTCAGAGGCACTCAAGGACGCTCAGGAGAAACTGGAGATCTCA
This sequence comes from Tenualosa ilisha, assembly GCA_015244755.2. NCBI lineage: Eukaryota > Metazoa > Chordata > Actinopteri > Clupeiformes > Clupeidae > Tenualosa > Tenualosa ilisha. The sequence goes on along the minus strand of PYXC01001802.1, from coordinate 2,396,131 downwards.
GAGAAGAAGGCTGCGGATGTGAGCCCATCACACACACACACACACACACACACACACACAACCACTCTCTTTTTCTTTCTCTTTTCTTACACACATACACACACACACACACTCACAGCTCATCCTAAAGATTCGCACCCTGTTTCAGGGCCCCTCCCTCCATTCCTCTCATTCTGTTCAGCTCTCCGCAGCTGCTCACTGTATCCCTTCTTTCTGGACATGATGTCATCTGGACATCACACACAATCCCTCTGTCTCCATCTCTATTCTCATTTAGCCCCCCCCCCCCCCCCCTCACACACACACACACACACACACACACAAACACACACACACACACATAAAGTATCCCCACTATCAGAATGAAATGAGGCACCATCATGACGTCTTTGCTCCCAATCCCCTCTGTGCCACAGGGGGCCAGCAGCCTATTTTAGAGCAGAGAGCTTAAGGCCTCTGCTCCCTCTCTATCACCTCAAGGCCAGGGGGGTTGTTAAATGTAAATGATTAATGATTACGAGTCGTTAGAGGCCACATGATCAGATCTTGCTGGGTACTGAAATATTCCAGTGTGAGTGCTCACTCAACTTCATGTTACACACTGTAAACAGCAGTAGTGTTGTAGTGCTATTATAGTGCACTGGACAGGCATATTCCTCAGTGATCTTCAGTGCACCTCGATATAGGAGAAAACAGCATTAGTACCATTGCCCTACCCTGTGACTTCAACATATCTCAGACACTATTTAGATGGCGCTTACTGCTTACATCTTTCTTTTGTTCTCTGCATGTTGCATTGCCTGCTCTTTTGTACTGGTGTTTCCTTGTTGCACAGGGTGATTTACTGTGTCAGGCACCTGGATATAGTGAAGGGAACACCTGTCACCATACTGTCTGTCTCCCTAATGCCTGGCTTTCATGTGGACAGGCTAAGCATGGACTACATACCATAGGGCTTTAAGAGTGAGGGAAATATGTGTGTGTGTGTGTGTGTGTGTGTGTGTATGTGTGTATGTCAGAGAGAGTCTAAGCGAACAGGAGGGAGAGAGATAGAGAGAGAGTGTGTTTGTCTCAAAGAGAAAGACAGAGAGTAGATGTACAAAATGAATGTTTGCAGATGGACTTAAGAATGAAAAGTTGTCTTTTTGATGCAGGAGATCATGATAAAGAATCATAGAGAGTTAAAAAAAAAAAAAAAAAGACAGATCTCTTGGCAGCATCCCATAATATCTACTGAAGCCAGTGTCTTAACCAGCCAGGTCAGGGTCATGGTCATCAGGCTATTTTGATGGTCTGACAGAGAAAGAGAGGGGAAGGGGTGGGGTTTGGGGGGTGGGGGTTATGGAAGGTCAGAGACTCTGAGACATCCATTCCTGCCATGCTTAGGCGAATCCGAGCATCGTATGAATCAGTAGGAACATTTGCTTCAGTATGCTTGACCCTTGAAGCTTGAGTGCTGTAGGAAATGAGTCCTGGTGAATGAAACTAGTCCTGAGCGTTTTATCCATCTGCCAGAACTTCACAGCAGCAGCAGCAGCAGCAGCAGCAGCGGCCTCCTCCACCCAGTTGGTGTATAGCAAGTCGCAGGCACAAGCCTGCCTCTCCCTCTTGGCTGTCTCAGAAAAGCAAACAGACTAAATTTAAGTGTCATCTGAATTGGTCTGCAGGCGGGAGTTATGTGGGTAAATGGAGCGGCCCGTGTCCTCTGTTCTGCTTTCATTTGCGGGCAGGTTCAAAATGGAGAGCGCTGAACCTTTTAGTTACATGCCAAACATACAAACACACACACACACACACACACACACACAATTAGCTCTATGCAGGCAGTAAATACCTGAAACATATCCGACAGTCTTGAGTAATTGGCCCTGAAAGGCCACTGTATCACTGCCCAGATATGGGGAGCATTCACAGGGTGAAGGGCATGTGTGCCACATTCTGTATGCAACATATGATACTGCCCTTTGTGTGTGTGTGTGTGTGTGTGTGTGTATGTGTGTGTGTGTATAAGTGTATAAATGTGTGTGTAAATTTGTATGCAAGTCTGTGAATGTGTGAATGGGACATAAACGTGTGTGTGTGTATGTGTGTGTATGTATAAATATATGAGTGTGTATAGTATATGTATGGATGTTACATCTCTCCTTCTCTCTCTCTCTCTCTCTTTCTCTCTCTCCCCCAATTCAATAAGCTTTATCGGCATGTCCACTCGTGCTACAAAAGCGTGTGTGTGTGTGTGTGTGTGTGTGTGTGTTAGCAAAGAGCTCATAGAAGCTCAAAATAAGGTGGTCTGAATGCTCATGGTCATGGTCTCTCTTTCTCCACACACACACGCACACACACATGCACACACACACAGGCGTAAAGAAGAGATTATCTTGACACATTATAGAGTCAAATTAAAGACTTGTGGACTTTCTTTGCAGCTTGGGTGTGAGAATGTAATAAGTCATGGCTAGGCCTTCACAGAAGCCTCTCGGCACAAGGTGAAAGTTCATATTTACATGCAAATCTTACAGAAGGTTGAATGGCAGAGAAATCATGCCAACTCACTCAATGATTTTGCATTCTGATCATTTCGTATTTAAATTCATTCATGTTATTACTTTGCTTAAGTTGTTATAAAGATGACAGTCCAACATTTATGGAAATTTTGAAGTGATTTACTTACTCCTATGCAGCGGCGCTGCTAAAAATGTTGGGCCCTATGACATAAAAATAATTTTGGGCCTCCCAAACATTGATTATAATATTAAAATGTTCTCTAGGGCCCCCTATCAGTGCCAGACCCTTGAAATCATCCTAACTTTTCCCCCCCTGGCAGCGCCCCTGCTCCTATGGGAAGGTAGCTCCACATCGAGCACTCTTTATAGAGCACTGCCAACATCTATTCAGCACTGCTGCCTGCTGGTGAAGTTGTAATAGTGCATGTAAAGAGATCCCTTATCACATGAGAGCAATCATGATCACACAACCAAACTGGCACACAGGAAATTGTGCAACCCAGCCTGAAAATGTAGAAAGACATATTATGCTCTGAATGCTGCCCCTACATTTTAGCATATAAAGAGTGATGTATAAACTGATCAGCTAGGAATGTAAAAAAAAAGCTATTTCATTTATTAATTGGTGTATTGATTAGCTGGTCTGGTCTAGATTAATAATACATAATGCTGTGCGTGATGTCACACCACATTGAGAAGGCCTCAGTTTTGTGTGTGTGTGTTTGTGTGTGTGTGTGTGTGTGTGTGTGTGTGGTGTGTCTGTAGTGTGTGTCACATCCAAAATTTCCTTCAATACTCCCATGCATCTTATTTATTATTATTCTTTGCCAGTGACAGACAAGGAAGTAACACTTTTGTGAGAAGAAACAGGGTTAACTTTTTGGATGGTTAAACCATTATGGCACATGACTGCATAGGAAGTGTTTTCTGTGGCTGTCTGTATCTTAGATACAACCATAGCTGAAGTCATACAATAGTGTGTGAGAGAAAGAAAAGAGAAGAGCACAGAAAGACAACAGACCGCAGGCCGTGACAATGCGGTGGATATCAGCCTTCCTTATGTGTCCTACTTGGTGGGCCCGCCTGATATGGCGTGTGTGTGTGTGTTTATGCATGCACATTTGTGTGTATGTTTTAAGGATGCAAGCAAGTGATGGATACTTGACAGTGTCTTAACAAGGCTGCATGTGACACAGCAAGTGAGAAACATTTGTGAGAAATGTATTCACCTTTGTGTATTACACACCTTTGTGAATTGCAGTTCCTGGTTAAAAAAATACAATAGAAAATACTTATATGAGATCTGTGTATGTAGCCTACTTTTGTGTTTCAGTGTGGTGCGAAACTACTTCTGACATTATCATAGGCTACTGAGCAACTAGTCGACCTTTGACAAATATGCTATATGTGTAGGCTATGACAGTCAAGTAGTGGTAGAAGCAAATCACAAGGCTGCTTTTATAGGCTTCTTTTACAGCTCATGACAACTGCATTTGGCCAGTCAGGTCAAGTTGATCAGCTGAAGTTTATTTGGTATATCTCTTTTCTTCATAGGTCTACCAAAAACATAGACAGGCTATTTCAGGCCCATTTGAATTAGTCTAAGGAATTAAGTTAAGTGAGCTCGGACAAAACGCCTTGCCCAACGTTGTCTAGGAGTGGCTTGGAATGCCAAAATGATTGATCCTCTTTTCTCTTACGCACTTTACCTGGCCATGACACGTGTAATAACCTGTGGGTGTCCCTAGGGACTCCACCTTAAAAACTGACAACAGATCAGAACTAGTGTTTGCACCGAGGGTCCAGGAAGATTAAAAACTAGATCAGGACTGTTCCTGGATCAGCATTCCAGTCATTGTCCTGGTCGTCGGAGACTGGGTGGAGTAAGGCGGAAGTGGGTTGAAAAGGGAAGACTTCAGGCAAAGAATGAAGTAAGACGACAGAAAAGGAAGGGAACCGACTGCACTAGGCGAACTAAATTTTTACTCATTTATTTTGAATGAACAGCAGTTGCATCGCAACGTGGTATCGATCTAAGGCGACGGGACTTTCACAACGGAAGCGAATGAATAAAAAGCGCTTGCCACGTCTGAGGAAAAAGAACTAGCGCTTCTCCAACTTTTGGTGCTTCCTGGCTAACACTATAGCGGTCAAACTATTTTATTCTTCCAATCTGGGTTTACAGTTGGAATTGAGCTTTGTCATTAAGGTTTGATAAGTCTGTCTGACAGTCATACAACTGCACAGAACTGCGAGAGGGGAAGAGTGTTTGGGATAAACGGCCATCCGATAACCTACTCGCATCACTACTGTCTGCGTTTGACTTGTTGGCGGGGCGTTGGTGCCGTCATTTTTCTCCCCCCATTCTCTTGGTCCACCCTTCTGCCCCATTCAACTCGATAGGACACCATTCTCGACCACTACATTACTTTTAAAAGAGCACAAAAATGGCCGGATCCAACAGCATCGATGCGGTTAAGCGAAAAATCAAAGTTTTACAGCAACAAGCGGATGAAGCAGAGGAGAGAGCAGAGATTTTGCAGAGACAGGTCGAGGAGGAGAAACGCTCGAGAGAACAGGTAAAGTATCTAATTTAGTTATAATAAGGAACCGAGATCTGGCTGTTATCTAATTTTGTTCGTCTGTAATTACATTGTTGCGTTTCGGGGGAGTTCTCCTAATGAAGAGCATATGCTTTTTTGTTGGTGGATAGGCGTAGGCTATGCATTTGTAAAAGCTGTTTGATTCCACGGGAGACAGACTACAAGATTTTAACGCACATAACGTTACTCACATTTTAATCACCTTCCTAGTCATTTTGCTTCGCTTTTCTTTTGTTTCTCACTTTTTTCCCGACTGAACCTCAAACATTTTTAGACTTGACTAACGTTAACGTTATCTGGCCTAACGTTAGGCTACCACTGAAGTTATTAGCAAAGCTACTATGTAGCCTAAACTCTGGAACGCTGGAAAATAGATATTTCTTGTGAAGGGGATGACTTCTGATCTGCTGAATTTAGTTGGCATGAGCCGATGACACATCGAAACGGGGCGCGTTCTGGATGGAAGGCCCAAAGCTGATGATGGGGTGCCATGTACCTTATGTCTTTCTCCATGTTTAAACGAAAAGCTGCCTTTTCGAACGTAATTGGCTTTTCACTGACATTTCATCCAACCTAGGAATACGGAAAAATTCTCGACGGATTTTGACCAGAGAAAGCGCTGTTAAGATCACAGTTTGTGTCTCATTTATTTTATGTCAAGAGAGTAAACGCACTTAAAGTATAAGCAAAGTACATTTAAAGTATTTGATGTTACTTGCTCTGGCACCTGTCCAACGTTTAACAACTTGTTGTGGCCTCTAGACCTACCTACACACATGATCAGGTTGCTTATTTTCACTATAACAATTACTAAGAGTTTTTATGTAGGCCTGTGCAGTTTTTTTTATATTGCCCAATCATCTGGTTGAAAGCGCTTATCTTCATTCAAACATGCCCGGCGAAGCAACGCGTTACGCCAGACAGACTCACCCTAGATTCCTCACAGCCTTATTAGGAGCGAAATTCTCGGGTTTGTAAGCGATGTCGTAATATCCGGGTTTTGGGCTAGTAACTACAGCAACAGCACACGCTCTCCTACAGCCGACGCTGCGCAATGGTTAACTGCGTTTCTGTATGAGCAAGTTTGTCAGATGTCCGCCATGGACATAAGTGTTTATAACATGAAGAGTGATTTTTTTTTTTTTTTTTTTTTTTTTTTAGAAACCATACAAAACATAAAGGAATCACTTTATATTTATTTTATATTTATATTTTATATGTCCTTCCCATGCTCACTCTTTTCATCATAGTTTATCACTTTGGGAATAGGTTTTTGGTGGGATAGCCCATTACAGATCTCTGTGTCTCAGACAGGATGCATTACAATTTAAAGACTTCAAAGCTTTGCAAAAACCTCCACCACTATTTTCGTGTTTGCCCCTTTCTGCCAGAAGAATGTAGGCAGAAAAGCTCTCATGTTGCTCTCCTTGTCCTCTTGGGCTTTTATTAGATATGTGTCTAATTGTCTTGTTCTCTCTCAGTTCTACTCTATCTACCTCTTCCTTTTTTGTCTCTCTTGTTGGCCATGTGTCTCTTGTTAATTTTTTCTATTCTTCCCTTGTTCCCTCTTCCTTCCTGCATTTCCTCTATCCCTCTCTCAGGCTGAAGCAGAGGTGGCTTCTCTGAACAGGCGTATCCAGCTTGTTGAGGAGGAGCTGGACCGGGCTCAGGAACGCCTGGCTACTGCCCTGCAGAAGCTTGAGGAGGCTGAGAAGGCTGCAGATGAGAGCGAGAGGTAGATGTGTGTGTGTGTGTGTGTGTGTGTGTGTGTGTGTGTGTGTGTGTGTGTGTGTGTGTGTGTGTGTGTGTGTGTGTGTGTGTGTGTGTGTGTGTGTGTTCATCCATCCATCCAACACATTCACAAATCTGAACACGCACACAGCAGGGATTCCGCAGTCATGGATTTTTTTTTCTTCTCTCATTTTCCAGGGTTTGAAAAGTCATAACAATAAGCAGATTCATTGAAATGATTGCTGTTTTAACATACGTTATGAATCTTGATACGATTTTCACTAGACATAATCTAACCAGCAAAAATCTGTTTATCTGTGTGAAAGACCATAAGAACCTAATTAAACATGGAAGGTAAAGTCATGGAAAAGTTTTGTGTTGATGCAGACCAATGGAATCTTGACCCACATATTATACACATAGGCCCTACTTGTCATCCCAGTTCTCGCTAAATAATCTTCTGAAATGGAACATTCTTTCTCTTTTTCTTTCTCTCTCTCTCTCTCTCTCTCTCTCTCTCTCTCTCTCTCTCTCTCTGTGACAGGGGGATGAAGGTGATTGAGAACAGGGCCCTGAAGGATGAAGAGAAGATGGAGCTGCAGGAGATCCAGCTGAAGGAGGCCAAGCACATTGCTGAGGAGGCGGACCGCAAGTATGAAGAGGTGAGTGTTTGAACATGCACATAGCCAGCGATTAGAACCAGTCATGTCACACTGTACCAGTCATTCTCTCGCTCTCTCTCTCTCTGTGTGTGTGTGTGTGTGTGTGCAGGTTGCCCGTAAGCTGGTGATTGTTGAGGGAGAGCTGGAGCGCACAGAGGAGAGGGCAGAGCTGGCCGAGGCGTGAGTGAAATAAACACACCCACTTATTGTTTCCATATACAAGCCCCTTCATTAGACGGTGCAAGGATCCAAACCTCCGTGGCCAAGCACAGATGTGAACCGCACACACATTCCAGCAGTGAAGTAATTCTGCGCTGGAATCTCTTTCAAAAACATCCAGGCATCTAGACTCATTTGAGCTATGCCATAATAAGCCTGGTCTCTATTGTTCGCCTCTCATGAGAAAAATGTCCTGATTTGCATGACAACAACACTTCCCATCGTAACCTGTGTGTGTGTGTGTGTGTGTGTGTGTGTGTGTGTGTGTGTGTGTGTGTGTGTGTGTGTGTGTGTGTGTGTGTGTGTGTGTGTGTGTGTGTGTGTGTGTGTCCACGTGTATCTGCACGTGTGATCCTGCATGGGTTTGGGTAATGCCTAAATTCTACCCCCCCCCCAATTCCCTCCCCCATTGCTGGTGGGCGGGTTTATTGGATGTTGGATGTGTGCATGCTGCCCCGCCCTGGTGATGCTGCAACACCCCCCCCATACACTAACAGCAATGCCAAGGGTCTCGAGGAGGAGCTTAGGGGACTGGACCAATCACTGAAGAGCCTGCAGGCCTCTGAGGACAAGGTAGTGTGTGTGTGTGTGTGTGTGTGTGTGTGTGTGTGTGTGTGTGTGTGTGTGAGAGAGAGAGAGTGAATGAGAAATCGTTTGTTGATGTATCTGCCCATGAATGTTTATTGTGAAATGTTGGGACAAGTTGTGCAATTCCGAGAGAGAGAGAGAAAAAAAAAAAAAAAGACCAGTGATCATGGGGGATGGGGAGGGGGCTAGTCCACTTGTCTGTGTGAGGATGACATCTTTGTTAGTGTGGGAGTTTCCTGTGATAACCCCAGAGATAATGAAGTACCTGCTGTCATCAGAGACGACCATCCTTCATCGCTGCATTTAATGGGTCTGATGCTGCTTTTGAAAACTCAGTAACATTCCTCCCTTTACTACTCTCGCTCCCATGAACTGTTTCGTTTTTTGTTTCCTTTTCCTGTTCTTGTCTTGTGCTTCTGCATCCCTTCTTTCTCATTCTCCCACACCTTCACTCTCCTCCCCCCGTCAGTTGCATGAGTAGGCATGTGTTTGTGGGTCTCTTAATCACACCCACGGACACACCTTATGACCTCATGAAGCTAAATGCTGAGGATCTCTTGAAGTCACTTACTCACTCTGCATGGATCGCGTTACCTTGTTTGGCTTAGCATCTCAGTTTGGCTCTTCACTTTCTGCCTTTGTCTAAACATTAAGGCCCAGCTGACTTCTACCAGTGCGCCTGTTTGCTTTCATAGATCACAATAGTCCCAAGTGAACGTGCACACAGCAGAGATCAACTAGAGCACATTTGATTCTGTAAAACACCACTTTTTCAAAGAGGCACTGTTTTCCTAAGACACTGGAATCCCACGTGGCCCTGACAGCAGTAGACTGCTGGTAGTCTCTTAAGGACCTCTGTGCTTTTTTATTTAAACACCTCTGTATATGCCACAGTAACAACTGCACTATCTGTCATCACCCTTGTAATGATACTGCATCAATTTAGTCATTTTTCCCTGTGTCTCTTCCCCTTCTTGCTGTTTCTGTTCAGTGTTTGTTTCTGTTCAGATGTTCTCTCTGATGGCTTTTTTTTCTCGCCTGCCTTTTTCACAATCTCGTCCTCTATGCTCATTTCCTTTCGCCTCTGCCTCACCGTGGCCGTCCTCGGTGCAGTAAGTGTGCCGAGCTCGAGGAGGAGCTGAAAAATGTCACCAATAATCTTAAGAGCCTGGAGGCCCAGGCCGAAAAGGTACCAGTGGTTCTGGGTGCCCTCCCTGCATGGCAGTGTGTGTGTGCATGGATCCAACTATGTATGGGGGTGTGTAGTGTGAGACAGGCATTCTTTTTTTTTTTTTTTTTTTCCTGTCTTGGTACTCATGTAAAAGAAAAGAAATCCTTAGTCAGTTGTGTCTCCCAGCTAGCTTGGGTCCATTACTCGTGTGCAGTCATGCGGGTCTAACAAGAATGTGTTTCCTGTATCACTGGCCTATCCACCACTGCTTTAATAGCCATAGCAAAAGGCCACAGATGTCATGGCACATGACATACACACTTCGACTGAGCCCTGTGATTGGATAACGTCTCCACCTATCATGCCTATGATTGGCTGTGTGGAGTGATGTGGAATGGGCCTTCTGAAATATTCATTTACATGCAGTTTCATTCCATGGAAGGGATTTCATTACTGTCAGTATGACGGGTGGTATGAAGTCAACTACATAAAGATGGTTATCTGCCTATGGTTAGCTGTTGACAATCAGTGGTGCGCAAAAGAAATACTTGGATGTTGTAATGCACCTTGAAATTAATGACTGACTCTAAAGTGTAAATTCTCTGGAACATTCTACAGGCCCGTATGCAACATAATTACTTCCCAGAAAAAGCCTCAAGGCTCTCAGTTGTCATATTCAGCTAGACTCTACCTGGAACTCAGTGACGGTCAATATGTTTGATAGCTGTAGACAGATTGTAACAGAAGCCTTGAATGTGACTTTGAAGTTCAGTGAGAGGATACAGTAGCTTTGCAGTGGAAAGTCCCTCTGAGATTATGTTCAGTTATGTTCATGCATGTAAAAATATACCTGGAACACAATGCTTTAGAAATTATACATGCCTTTTTAGAGACAGAAATTGAGTTTCCAAAAGAAACCCAGGAGCTTGAAGCCATGACCACACACACACACACACACACACACACACACACACACACAGAGGCTTATGTTTGTGAGTGTTCCAGCAACATTCCAGTGGACAAGCCCTGATGTGCTTTTAGTCACTGGCATCAGCACAACACCTAGCCCAGCCTTACATAAACATGCTAACACACGCGCACACACACACACACACACACACACACACACACATACACGTATGTGCACGCACACGCAGAAACACCACATATGCATGAAGAGCTGTGTCAGTTTCCACAGCAATGAACCACAAAATATCTACTCAGTTCTCAGATCTCAGAAGAATCACTCTAAATCGCTCTAAATTCTGTGTGTGTGTGTGGGGGAGAGAGAGAGAAATTGTTGTTGGGTGATATTTGATTAGTTTATTGATATTTTAGCAATGCATGGATACAAGACATTGGTTAACACACCACTTGTCCATAGAAGAACAAGTATGGATGTTATAATAGGAACTTTGTGTTTGAGAAAAAAGAGGCTGACTGTGTTTTATCACTGGTTTTCTTCTGCAGTACTCTCAGAAAGAGGACAAGTATGAGGAAGAGATCAAGATCTTGACTGATAAACTGAAAGAGGCAAGTCTCCATCACCAGCATCTCACCACCATCTTCCTTACTTTCCCATCCCCTCACACTTCACTCTCTCTCACACACACACACACACAAATAGTGTGTCTGCTGTCGGAAGCATGTAGAAATAAGAAGTGTGTGTGTGTGTGTGTGTTTCAGGCTGAGACTCGTGCTGAGTTTGCAGAGAGATCTGTGGCTAAACTGGAGAAGACCATTGATGACCTGGAAGGTAAAACGTTCTCTCTCTCTCTCTCTCTCTCTCTCTCTGTGTGTGCTCTCATTCTTTCATCATGTGTCTTCGGTTTCCTTCCTCCTGACTCCATCCTGCCTGCTGATCCTTTGCCTTTTCCTGCTTCACAACTGATTTCCCTCCGGTGTTTTTTTTTCTCTCTCTCTCATTTTCTCTTCCATACTTCCTTTCGCTTCCTCTCTCTCTTTCTTTTTTTCTTTCTTTCTTTCTCTTTTTTTCTCTCTTTCTCTTCTCCCTCTCTTTTGCGATGGACAGATGAGCTGTATGCTCAGAAACTGAAGTATAAGGCCATTAGTGAGGAGCTGGACCATGCTCTCAACGACATGACCTCCATGTAACTACTCCATCCTTCAGTGTGCACTTAGTGGTTGACGCTTTCAGTGTGTGTGTGTGTGTGTGTGTGTGTGTGTGTGTGTGTGTGTGTGTGTGCGTGCGTGCACACATTATTCAGTGTAACAGTTGTGCCATGACTAACTTTTGATAGCTTTGTGGATGGTGCAGACAGCTACAGCATAGTTGCTGTTTCTGTGTCCATTGTTGGGATGGGACACTATTGTATCTAGAAGGAAATAATAGGGGGTTCACACAATGGTGACTTGCTTGTGGACAGTGCCCTCTGCTGGTTAACTGAAGAACTTTCACTAAACTAAATGACACTCAGACCAGAGTCTGTTTGCCCGTCTGTAGTTCAACTCCTGAATGACATGTGCTGCACCCGTTGAAAAACTCCAAATAACAACAGTGCCCTTGATTAGTCAGGAGAGACATCGATGACTTATGTCAGGTGTGGGAGAGAGCAGTGATGCACCAGGTCCTTCCGGAACAGCAGTCACTTCACAGACTGAGTCAATAAGGACCCACTTATGTGGTAGTATCACCCCCAGATGATTTGAGCTGATAAGTGTATATGTCAGCCTAGCGTGTGTGTGTGTGTGTGTGTGTGTGTGTGTGTGTGTGTGTGTGTGTGTGTGTGTGTGTGTGTGTGTGTGTGTGTGTGTGTGTGTGTGTGTGTTTTCACTCGCTAAAAGGGCTTCAGAGAGTTAGGGCCCCCAATTCCCAGTGCTGTCATCACCACTGTAGCACTCACACTCTAAAGATTGCGGAGTGCATTGTGGGTACTCACCGACTAACCGTAACCCTAAAGCAGTTCTGCTGAGTGTGAATTCTGAGAGCATTCTTCCTTCCTTGTTCATGTATTTACAGATAAAGAGACACAGGAGTCTCTCCTCTCTGGCTGTTTGTGGCTCTCCAAACACAGACACAGGCCTTCACCTTCTCCTCTTCGTTGCACCTGCCTGGTTTTTCCCCCTTGCTTTTTTTCCTCTCTCTCATTTCTTCTCTTCTCTTCTCTTCTCTGTTCTTTTCTTCAGTCTTTTTTATGTCATTATTTATGCCCAGTCTCTCTTTGTTTCTGTACCTGTACAGCTCTGTTATTCCCCTTCTTTGCTAGTTGTGTTTCTAGTCTTTATCTCTCTTGTGTTTGTGCCTCCATTGTCCTTGGAGGAGGGTGGGGCTTGGCTTCTCCCAGTGGACTCTGGACTCCTGCATTGTTGCTGCTCAGGTTCTGTCTTCTCTGGGTCTTTGCCTTTGTTCTGTTCACTCCAGTCTTTTCCCCTGTTCCAGACTGTATGTTCTTGAATGAAAGGAGGATAAAAAAAGAAAAAAAAACACATTGTTTGTTTTCTTCATTCCTTATTTACTCATGGTGTCTCCACACTGTTTTTGTGTCTAATTAAGGAGCATGTTTTTATGTTGAGTCAAAAGTTATTAACATTTATCCTCCATATATGTGGAGTATATACAGTTTACAGCCTGTGTAGTTGTGGGGGGAATGTTGGAGGTGAGTGATGGATGAGAATTGATTTCTAGGCTGCACCTTTTGTGGTAAGAAGAACATTTGAAACCCTCCGTATAGAGAGGTTATGGAGGATTGAGTGAAGTGGAGATGGTGGAGTAATGAAGATTAATGAAGTAGAGTAATGAAGATGTATTTGTATTGAGGGGCAGCAGGGAACTATAGAAAGCTAGTAAAGGTGCTGCTGTAGCACCTTAAGGTAACATCTCCATCAGGCAGGTAAGAGGTAAGAGTGTTTGAATTTGGATGTCTAACTCTTTGCACCCTCCTGCAGATCGACTGACCAAAGCTAAAGATGAGAACATGCAGCTCAATGCCACCCTGGACCAAACCCTGCAGGATCTCAGCAGCGTCTGAGTGACGAGCAGCACAAACATCTCACCCCCCCCCCTTCCCCTCCCCCTCCCTTTCCCCCTCTCCCCTTCTCCCCTGTGTTACCCCCCTTATTATTGGGTTATGTCTATAAAGACTCCCATCTGAAACACTTAAGTCTTCCTTCTCCTCCATTTGTAATCCCCCCTCCAACTCATTTTCACTCTTCAGTTTCCACCTGTGTTGGCACCAAAAGAAAAGGAAAAAAAAAAGGTTTTGGGACCAAAACCACCACTGGTGGTCTCTTAACCATGTAGTTTCCAATGTATGCGGAGACCACTTCAGTTTTGTTTTGTAACCCTGTATCTTTTGTGTACGTTCGGGCATGATCTCTTTTCATTTAATGTGATCTTAACACACAAGCCAACTTTACAAAGGAGACACTTTTATGAATGTGCACAGTTCTCCTAAAACTTTTTTGGGGGTTGTTTTGTAAAGACAACACCATTGCGATGTACCTGTGGGATAATAAACGGTGAAGGTAGTGGTGCTCAGGCAAGGCGATTCCAAGCAATGTTACTGCCAAAACAGAAGCCTCTGAAATGTGGAGTGGAGCGGAGAGATGATACTCATTGGGAGAGATGGTGATTTTTTTTTTTTTTTTTTTTGAGGAGTATTTCAACTGGAACATGTCCACTGCTACATACAATGACTTTATTACAGCTTATGTCTGTGTTCAGTGATTAACTAAATCTCTTCGTTTTTTAAAAAAAATAAATAAATAAAATCAATGATTTTTACTACCACTTAACTCTTGGCAATCCTTCTCATACTACTTTGGAGGCATATATATGGCAACTTGGATTACCTACATACATAGACATATTTGTAGAGCTATTCTTTTCTCACTGGGTAGGCTACTTCAATGGAACATGAGCAAATATAGTATTATTTAATTAATTGTATACAATTTTTATGACCCCTATAGCTGATTACACCAAATCCTCAAATTTTATAATCATTTACATCGTAAAAATACATTTTACTGGTGCTACGAATGTGGCTAAAAAGTCCATGGAATTGCACCATCATAGATATTCAGACTTCTTAAGACCACGAAGGATACTCAGCAGCTAATGTGATATTTAGACCTCTTAGGACCACAAAGGATACTCAGCAGCTAATGTGATATTTAGACCTCTTAAGACCACAAAGGATACTCAGCAGCTAATGTGATATTTAGACCTCTTAAGACCACAAAGGATACTCAGCAGCTAATGTGATGTGGGATGTGAATTCCAGACCCCAGAGGCACAGTGGAGATGCCCTTTCTCACATGCTTTTGAGGTTCATGCTTGCCATGTAGAGTACAGCAGACCTGTTGTCATAAAGGATTGCAATGACCAGATGGGATGTCATTTTTCAAAAGGTCAATGAAATAAATTAGAGTGAAAGTTCAGCCTGCCTTCCAATTGCAGACCAGCGCTTCAAACTGAATGTGGTAATGCTCCAGGAGGATGTATATGGAGACTAGTTCAGTATCAAACACAAAGAAGGTCGCTTCTGTTAGTAGACACACTATGTAACAATTTGCCACTTAAATAGAAAGTATTCCTTTTACTGACCTATCTACTAACTATTCATTTTGTTATCATCTAAATCAGTGGTGGGGAGTGTCCGCCCCCCAGCCTTTAATCCGGCCCATAGAGGCAAGGCCATTTGGTTGAGGTAAAAAAAAAAAAACATGTATTTTTATTATTATTCCAAAAATCCTAAAATAAAATGTTAACAAATTACAAGCATGGGCTATTTCTGGAAGCAGAAATGTTTAAACTTATTCAGAATGTGACACTGAGATTGGAAATGTTATGACTTCCATGTGAATATATTATAGAGGTGCAGAAAATTGTTGTTGAATACTGGTGCTCTTGCTAGAGATGCCCTCACATGTATTGTAGCCTAACAGTCAGTTAACCAGTCTTTGGAACTTTGTGGTTCACGTTCGGTAATTCTAAAAAAAAAGTCTGGCCCCTGTAACAAGTTATAAAAACTTACGTGGCCCTAGATGCTAAAAAGTTTCCCCACCCTGATCTATATCATCTTCTGCTATCATCTCATAGTCATGTGATGGGCCGATAAACTCACTCCCATCAGCTTTCCAGGATATATAGGCTACAGTGCAGTTTTGGGTGCAGTGTGGGAAACCTAGTAAAATAAAAAAAGGAAAAGAAAACCTTTACAGCATGACATTGCTGACTCTCACCATCAAACACAAATGTACATGTGAGTCAATCAGGTTCTTGGAAACGTTTGGGGTTTTTTGGCCTTTCAGGTGGCAACTCCTTAGTGCCGCTTGAAGGCAGCATGATAGATTTGTGATTTACGGAGTGGCATCTCATATTCAGGATCACCTGAAAAAACGACACTGCAGCCAGAGCCGGATTTTTCAAATAGCAAGGTGAAAAATGGCCAACAATGCTCACCCATCAGGAAAATTTCTGTCATGCAAAAATCGCAATGATATGCAAATTGTGTCGTGAGAGAGTTTGTGGGGTATGAAACCTGCAACCTAACTTGTGGAGTTTGAGACCTATAACTCCCCTGACTGTTTGTGTGAATGTGTGTCAGGCCACTGGCTACCAGACACAAAACTGGTCATTTTTACAAGTGACTCAATTGTAGATCATGATTTTAAGTCTGAAATAAACTTGGATGGTGCCAGTTTCCATTTGTGTGTTTGATGTGTGTACAATGTGTATGTGTTGGCAGGGGGTCACTTCTTAACCATCATAAAGGTTATCCCTGTAATCCCTCTCTTCTCCTGACGTTTGTCAACTGACTGTTTCTTTCTTCTGTTTATTATTTTGTAATGGCCAAAGAGGTTAACTGATCCCTTGTAGCTGCTGCAAAAAATCCATCCAATCCATCATCAAATTACTTAACAAATCATCATAGGCTGGCATGTACCACAGAAAAATGCCCCTTACAACAATGTGTGGTTATCCATGTAGTGGAAAATCAAAACATGCTGAAGAATTAAGATAATATTTCACACAAGATAGTGACAGAAAGGTACATGTTATATGATGACATCTTGGGAACAGAAAAGAATTTGATCTATACAGATTCTCAAAAGGAGAAGAACTTGAGGGGTGCTCTCAAAGCAGAGGTTGAATGAAAGGTCACCAAAGATGATATTGTTATTTTGGACTTGTTGAACCACATTAAAGGATAAAAATATAAGCTATTTTGTTTAATCAAGCATGCACAAACACACCACTGTCTGGTTTACTGTTTGACGTCAGCTGAAGTAAGCTCAGGCTGGAAGAGTAGAGAATTCAGTGCCCAGTACAGTCCGGAGATCATAGGTGCGCTAGTATTATGTAAGACAAGTGTACCTGGAGACCTAATAGCAATTCCTGGAGCCACAGAAAAAATAGAGCTAAACAGAAATTTCAACATGGCTGAGTTGAGGAAGCTTCAACGTCAGTTCATAAGTTACACTAAAATGCATCCAACTGAAAACATTGGACTTGCAAATATGTTTGTGCAGTATCTCAATAAGAGTATGCACTAATTATGTAAAATAAATTACATTTATTTATTTTAATCGCTCCAGTCTTACAATTCACCTTTTTGAGTTTTTAACTGAAATTCCTTGTCTATATTCTTAAACAAATAGTTTTATTTTTTAAGACATTTTATGAGGTATACTATGTTTCTCAAAGTAAATAAAAATGTCCAGCTCTGAAAAAAAAGAAAAAAAATCATCATAGGCCTAATATCAATCTGTGTAGGTTAGGTTGGCATACCCTTCACTGAATTTCAATACATTTTAATATTCTGTAGCCTACACGTAGCTATGAGGCAAAGTACAGGCCTACAGTAAAATTTTAATGTCCAGCATGCTGTATTTTTGTGGGATAAATGTAGTATAGCACAATAGATTTTTATTCATGACCAAAATATTAAATTTCCTGCATTATGAGCTGCAAATAGTTCCTCCAAAATGCATTACATTTTACATTACATAATTATACAAACATCCTAACCTGCAAAAATTATACTAGCTTTGAATAACACAGAAGAGCTGTCAACTCTGTTGTCATTAAACAAGCCCCAGACAGGCAATGGAAATGTACCGTGGCGTTTTAGCCTATTGTAATGAAGTGTGTGTGCGGGTGTATGGGGGATGACCAATGAGGCTAGTTACCTACACCTGATGGTTGTGTGCGTGTGTATGGGGATAGTCAATGAGACTGATTACTGCCACCTTGATGGTTGAGGGGGGGGGCAGCGCTGACATTATGATTAAGGGGTATGTTTGCTGGCGGAGAATATTTGTGAAACTGTTACAGAACTCTTTATTGCAATACAGTCCTGACCTGGTGGGTGACTGTATGAATTAAGCAAATACAGTGTATCCTTGGTAATCTTCAGTCATGCCTTGTGTTGGTTTATTCCCATGTGTCCGACATTAGTGCAATCTAAGGAATATTACACTATTTAGGCTACACTGTGCTGCGGCTATACAGGGTGAAATGCGTAGGCATTTGTTAAAAGACTGAGCTACAAGAGACTTTAATTATGACTGATTAATAACCTAGTGAGAGATAGAAAAGGGTCTATTGTAAAGGTACGTCTGCACAAAATACCAAACAGCCTAATCAAAATTGCTCTCACTGTCATTCTCTCTCGCGCTGGATATGCGGCTCTCTCAGGAGAGACTGTGATTTGCAGGGACAAGATCTACAGTTTTTACAGTTTAATTTAAGAAATGTTTAGGCTGTCTTCGTAGCTTACCATCTTATTCCAGCAAAACACACATCGTATCTTTGTTTAAAATGCCAGCAGCGTGTTTGTTTATAACTGAGTTTGAGTGTATTGAAGTTCATGTGAGCGGTGATGTATCGCGCGTTCGAACGCTCATTCTACGGCACATACTCAGCGATTTTTTGCCATCATAGATGATCTTGTTTTGAGAAGTAGGCAAGCGCCCACTCCGCAATTTTTAGTTGTTAGTTTAGTAGTTAGAAATTAGATATATCTGAAAGACGGTAGATTTTATACACTGAGCCGTAGCCAGTATTTTTCAAATACTGAGGTCAAAATGGTCGACAATGCTCATACATTGGGAAAATTTCTGACTTGCAAAAATGTTTGTTTTGTTTTGTGCCATGCCATGAAAGAGTTTGTGGAGTATGAAATCTATAACCTAACATGTGGGGTTTGAAACCTATAACCCCCTGACTTATCCCTTGTTATTTGAGCAAAAAGGATATTCAATCCATCACCACAAATCATCATAGGCCCAATACCAATCAGTGTAGGTGAGAATGGCACACCCTTCACTGAATTCCAATAGATTTACATCAAGGTGTTCAGTTATATGCAACTGGACTTCTTTTTGGAGCTTGAAAAGTTGCTAGGCTAGGCAAACGCCCTCTCCGCAATTTTTGGCTAACATTCTCGTTTTGAGAAGTTAGATATATCTGAAAGACGGTAGATTTGATACAGGGATTATACATCTCATCAACTCTAGAAAAAATATTGAGGACATGACCTCGGTGTCCTCAATGGTCGCTACGGCCATGATCCCTTTCTAAATCACACGCTGACAAACCATGCACAATATTGGTAAACATCGTTACCTACCTGCATTTGTTAAAGAAAAGTATGCACGTGGCATGTTTTTTTTCGTTGTCATGTGATAGATTCTGCTGTTCTTTTTTGCCCGGGAGTGTACATTGCATATGGAAATATTGTCTAAAGGAAAATAAAATAAAGGCGAATAAACGAAGTATGAAAATGTTCCCTTCGTGCAAGTTGTTTGTCAAATCACTTTTATGTTCTTGATAGACGCTTTATCCAATTAAGCCTAGGGGCCAGCAATGAGTTATTGAACACCCATTGAAGCGCACCGTAAACGGCTGCAAATTCATAGTAACTGGTGATCTGTGTCACCCTGCAATTTTTATTGGTTACATTCAGTTTTGTTGTCATGGTCCAAAGTGCAAATATTTCCTGTATAACTTCAGTCGCTTCAGTCGCCAGCGCAGTTGAAATTGACGGACTGATGTAGATTCGACCTAAAAATGGGATTAACTGCAATTGTAGTACTTCTTGGGGTTTTCCTGCGCTCTCTAAATGGTAAGTCTACTAGTGTCTGGTGTTTTTGTTAGTGGACGTCGTCGTCGCCGTCGTCAATGCGTCGTCGTCGCCTGTTTTTCACTTTACATTTACAAACTTCTTAAGAATCGGGCATATGACTGCGTGATGTAGACTTAGTTGAAGAGATGGTCACTCTATTAGCCTGTTGACAACTAGCCTAATTGTCAAGTTCTCACTTGCTGAAACGTCTTTAATGCTTTTAATGCTTTTAAAAGTGCCCATCATCCATCACAGACCTACACAACCTTAGAGAGGACCTCTGAAGATTACATAATTATGTGAGCTTCAAGTAGGTTATACTAGAGTTGGCCTAAGCAAGTTGGCCTGTTATCCCAAAAAAAAAATTAAAACACAACAAAAACATGTACAAACTCTCTAGAATGGCTGATGAGCTATTTCTTTGTCCACCAGTTACTTATAATTACTGATTATAACCCTAATAATGATTATCTTAAGATCGGTCGCATTACTCAGTAATAGCCTACTTTTGAGAGACCCTACTGTTTTCCAAAAGTTTTGTAATTTGTCATATTGGTTTTATTGTTCTCAGTGTTTGAAAGATAGATTCAGGGGAAGCTATAAGGAAGAATTAATGTTCAACTTGTGCCTGGCAATGTCACCTAGGTTACGATCAGTTATGAAGCAACCTTTGACCAATGCTTGTACTGAATAAAACCGAAATATGAGCCATAGCACATTTGTGTACAGATCATACAATTTTAATGGACTTTGGCTGCTTAGATGTGCTTAATTGCTGGCATCTAAAATGATGTTATCACTGTAATGTTAATTATTTGTTAAACCTGTTTTGAATTGCAGTCTATGACTTTCGGTTTTGTTTATTCAAAGGCCAATCAGCGTCTCCAGAGAGACATTCCCTGTATTATGTGTATACTGCCTGTCAAAGCCCATAGAGGCCCCTGGTATCTATGAATTCATTGGCATGGGTGTCCTGGATGGTCGAAAGATTGACTACTACAACAGTGTGAAGAAAATGAAAATCCCTCAACAGAACTGGATGAAAGAGAAGCTTCCTGCAGACTACTGGGAGAAGGGAACCCAGTCACGCAAGAGCAAAGAACAGTGGTTCAAAGTCAATGTGAACATCCTGATGGAGCGCAACAGGCAAAATGGATCTGGTGGGTCACTTTTTTGAAGCAGCAAATATACTAGATTTTACCGAATTAAACTATGGCAACCCATGTGCATAGCTTGTTTTAATTCCCTGCTTGTTCTGACTTTGCCTATTTTAGATGTTCATGTCCTTAACTGGAAACATGGCTGTGAAGTTGAGAAACAACCTGATGGCTCTTACAAGTTTATAAGGGGTGCTGATGAGTACAGCTATGATGGACAGGATTTCCTGGCCTTTGATGATGCCTCAATGCAGTGGGTAGCCCCAGTGCCTGAAGCACTACCTACAAAACAGAAGTGGGATGGGGTTCCTATCCTTAACCAGTACACCAAGGGCTACCTGGAGAAGGAGTGTGTGGACTGGCTGGAAAAGTTTGTGACCTACGCTGATGGAGATCTCATTGCAGCTTGTATGTACTCATCACTGTGTTCACTGTGTCCTTATTTTAGAGAGTTATCTGGGAAAAAAAGATAGATCACTTATCTCTTGTCTTCTATAGCTCCACCTGAAGTTCATCTCTTTGCTCGGACAAGCAAGTCCTCTGCAGACATGCTGAGTATGACCTGCCTTGCAACAGGGTTCCTTCCAAAAGAAATTGAGATGTCCATTCGGAAAAAGGAAACCCCTGTGTATACAGCTCAGCATCATCATATCTATCCAAATGGTGACGGAACCCATCAGGCGAGGTTGCGTGTGGACGTTCCAAAGTCAGAGGCTGATGACTATGACTGCTATGTGTTTCATAGAACCCTCACAGCACCAGCTGTCAGCAAATGGAAGACAAGTAATTATTTTTGTTTTAGATCATATGCTGTATGTCCATCTGATGATGTTCATAAGTATTCTGTGTGTGTGATGTGTTGTGGAATTAAAGCATAGCCAGAACTAGAGTAATCTAGGGGCCAGACATACCTCTAGCAATTTGATTTTGTCCTGCAGGTCTGTCTGGCCATAAGCCCTTGGTGCTCATTAGCCATGTCTTTAAATCCCAGGAACCAGTTACATCAATCTATCTGATATAAGTGGGCTCAGAGTCACGCAGAGCAGAAGACATATTTGCTGTTTTGCTTGTTTGTTGCTCTGAGCAATGGCAGACACAGTGCTATGTGAATGTGAATATTTGAACTCTTGTTCTTATAAATTTTCAGGTGGAATTGTGTGTGATGAATCTTCATCGCCCATTGGTGCGATTGTGGGTGCTCTTGGAGGTGTAGCTGTAGTTGCTGCTCTTGTTGGTATCATAACTGCAATTTACTTGAAGAGAAAAGGTAGGCTCTCCAATACAGTAGTGAAGAAAATTTTCAGGAAAAATAAAAATATATCTACATGTATGTCAGTAAAGTTCAAAGTGACTCATTTTTTAATTATAATCCCTCCCCTGTCAGTGTCTCAAAATTACCTAATTTAGAACTAACACGCTTTTAATGAACGCTGTAGGGAACCAGACTGTTGAGAGGAAACCAAAACTAGCTGAGGAGCAGCTTCTTAAAGGTGAGCCCATCTACTTCCTTTGTTACTGTCAATTGACATAAAAGAATCGACATCTTAACAAGGCTAGACATAGTCTAAAATGATTGCTGCACTAAAAGGAACTAGCCTACTGTGATTGACACATGCACACTTCAACTCTTATCAGAGAGGGGAAAAGCGGAGCGAAAGGCACAAACGTTTGTAAAGTTCCGTGTTCTATTTTCACAAGTGGGAGGGGGGAAAATCCCCCATTATGCAGACCAGAGTATCACTCTTATAGACTGATACAGAATATCATTGAAACATTTATACTGTCACAAAGTAACACTCCCACTCATGCAGACCGGAACTATTCATGTTTGCTCCTATTGTAATGTATCATGTCACTCTATCTTGGCCAGTATTCAATGATATTTGCTCTTATGTTTTCCCCTTAGTTGCTCAGTAACAGTTGAAACTCAAATGAGTTCTGCCATTATACATACTGTACATATTACACACACACACACACACACACACACATACACACACACACACTAAAGCTACTTTGCTGTACGTCTACATGCTTTACCACCTTTTGTGTCAGTTTATACATATGTGGGTACCTGTGTGTTGTGTGCTGTGTGTATGAGTGTGTGTGTGTGTGTGTGTGTGTGTGTGTGTGTATGTGTGTGTGTGTGAAGACTTTGTGCAGTGAAAATGTACTTTAACTCCCAAATATTAATCTCTGTCCGCACTATACATTTCTGCCATAATGCAGTGGTTATATTATGAATTGCTGAGCTGTACATTTTCATTTTACAGTATGAAGAAAGTGTGTAAATGTGTGAGTTCGTGTCCACCAGTGAATTCATTTGTTAGTGTTTCTTTGTGTGTGTGTTCATATTTGTGTGTTTGTGTGTGTGTGTGTGTGTGTGTGTGT
The DNA here is from genome assembly GCA_015244755.2 of Tenualosa ilisha. NCBI lineage: Eukaryota > Metazoa > Chordata > Actinopteri > Clupeiformes > Clupeidae > Tenualosa > Tenualosa ilisha. Next base: position 2,373,011 of record PYXC01001802.1, on the reverse strand, counting down.
GTGTGTGTGTTTGTGCTTGTGCGTGTGTGTCTGTGCATGTGTGTGTGTGTGTGTGTGTGAGAGAGAGAGAGAGAGTATGCGTGTATGGCCATGAGCCTAATGTGTAATTTTGCCATGGTAACAATTTACAAGTTACATTTGTGACACAAGTTAGCATTTTATATAATCCTTCTGCAAAAAAAGTTCAAACCATTGAAGTTTTACATAGCACTAAGCCTAAATTGACCTATTGACCTTTTATTATTACACTTCATATCTATTTCAGATTCTCGAGAGGGAAGCCAAGACTTTGTTTTGGACTTAGGTACGATTTCATTTGAAAATATGATAATGATGAATTAATGTAGTAATATTGGACATCACATCAACACCAGGTTTCCACCAGTTACGCTGGTTATGTGTGGGCTATCAGGGGCTAGTTTATGCTGTTAGCATGCAAAATAAATTAAAAACTAAAAATGTTGTTTGACACACTTAGTGCAAGAGCTTATTTGATAGAAACAGCTAAGATCCTTTCAACAGCTGACTCAGTCAGTCATCAGAAACTCTCTACTTGAAGAGAAAAGGTAGGCTCTCCAATACAGTAGTGAAGACATTTTTCAGGAGAAATAAAAATATATCTACATGTATGTCAGTAAAGTTCAAAGTGACTCATTTTTTAATTATAATCCCTCCCCTGTCAGTGTCTCAAAATTACCTAATTCAGAACTAACACGCTTTTATTGAACGCTGTAGGGAACCAGACTGCTGGGAAGAAACCTGAACAAGCTGAGGAGCAGCTTCTTAAAGGTGAGCCCATCTACTTCCTTTGTTACTGTCAATTGACATAAAAGAATCGACATCTTAACAAGGCTAGACATAGTCTAAAATGATTGCTGCACTAAAAGGAACTAGCCTACTGTGATTGACACATGCACACTTCAACTCTTATCAGAGAGGGGAAAAGCGGAGCGAAAGGCACAAACGTTTGTAAAGTTCCGTGTTCTATTTTCACAAGTGGGACGGGGGAAAATCCCCCATTATGCAGACCAGAGTATCACTCTTATAGACTGATACAGAATATCATTGAAACATTTATACTGTCACAAAGTAACACTCCCACTCATGCAGACCGGAACTATTCATGTTTGCTCCTATTGTAATGTATCATGTCACTCTATCTTGGCCAGTATTCAATGATATTTGCTCTTATGTCTTCCCCTTAGTTGCTCAGTAACAGTTGAACTCAAATGAGTTCTGCCATTATACATACTGTACATATTACACACACACACACACACACACACATACACACACACACACTAAAGCTACTTTGCTGTATGTCTACATGCTTTACCACCTTTTGTGTCAGTTTATACATATGTGGGTACCTGTGTGTTGTGTGCTGTGTGTGTATGAGTGTGTGTGTGTGTGTGTGTGTGTGTGTGTGTATGTGTGTGTGTGTGTGTGTGTGTGTGAAGACTTTGTGCAGTGAAAGTGTACTTTGACTCCCAAATATTAATCTCTGTCCGCACTATACATTTCTGCCATAATGCAGTGGTTATATTATGAATTGCTGAGCTGTACATTTTCATTTTACAGTATGAAGAAAGTGTGTAAATGTGTGAGTGTGTGTCCACTAGTGAATGCATTTGTTAGTGTGTCTTTGTGTGTGTGTTCATATTTGTGTGTTTGTGTGTGTGTGTGTGTGTGTTTGTGCTTGTGCGTGTGTGTGTGTGTGTGTGTGTGTGAGAGAGAGAGTATGCGTGTATGACTGTATGACCATGAGCCTAATGTGTAATTTTGCCATGGTAACATTTCACAAGTTACATTTGTGACACAAGTTAGCATTTTATATAATCCTTCTGCAAAAAAAGTTCAGACCATTGAAGTTTTACATAGCACTAAGCCTGGATTGACCTATTGACCTTTTATTATTACACTTCATATCTATTCAGATTCTCAAGATGGAAGCCAAGACTCTGGTTTGGACTCAGGTACGATTTCATTTGAAAATATGGTAATGATGAATTAATGTAGTAATATTGGACATCAGATCAACACCAGGTTTCCACCAGTTACGCTGGTTATGTGTGGGCTATCAGGGGCTAGTTTATGCTGTTAGCATGCAAAATAAATGAAAAAGTAAAAATGTTGTTTGACACACTTAGTGCAAGAGCTTATTTGATAGAAACAGCTAAGATCCTTTCAACAGCTGACTCAGTCAGTCATCAGAAACTCTTTACTTGAAGAGAAAAGGTAGGCTCTCCAATACAGTAGTGAAGACATTTTTCAGGAGAAATAAAAATATATCTACATGTATGTCAGTAAAGTTCAAAGTGACTCATTTTTTAATTATAATCCCTCCCCTGTCAGTGTCTCAAAATTACCTAATTTAGAACTAACACGCTTTTAATGAACGCTGTAGGGAACGAGACTGTGGAGAGGAAACCAGAACTAGCTGAGCAGCAGCATCTTAAAGGTGAGCCCATCTACCTTCTTCCTTTCTGTCATACGACGAAAAAAATCGACATAACATAGAGTGAAGTACACTATTCAATGAAAAGAAAACATGCTTCTAAACAGAGTGCATTCTCCAATACAGTCGTGATTTTTAAATTATAGCAGTCCCTCTCCTGCCAGTGTCACAAAATTACATAATGAAATACCAAAAAGTTTTTAATTAATTCTGTAGGGAACAAGACTGCTGGGAAGAAACCTGAACAAGCTGAGCAGCAGCATCTTGAAGGTGAGCCCATCTACTTCCCCAAAGTAACACTCCCACTCATGCAGACCGGAACTATTCATGTTTGCTCCTATTGTAATGTATTATGTCACTCTATCTTGGCCAGTATTCAATGATATTTGCTCTTATGTTTTCCCTTAGTTGCTCAGTAACAGTTGAAACTCAAATGAGTTCTGCCATTATACATACTGTACATATTACACACACACACACACACACACACACATACACACACACACACTAAAACTACTTTGCTGTACGTCTACATGCTTTACCACCTTTTGTGTCAGTTTATACATATGTGGGTACCTGTGTGTTGTGTGCTGTGTGTATGAATGTGTGTGTGTGTGTGTGTGTGTGTGTGTGTGTGTGTGTATGTGTGTGTGTGTGAAGACTTTGTGCAGTGAAAATGTACTTTAACTCCCAAATATTAATCTCTGTCCGCACTGTACATTTCTGCCATAATGCAGTGGTTATATTATGAATTGCTGAGCTGTACATTTTCATTTTACAGTATGAAGAAAGTGTGTAAATGTGTGAGTGTGTGTCCACTAGTGAATTCATTTGTTAGTGTTTCTTTGTGTGTGTGTTCATATTTGTGTGTTTGTGTGTGTGTGTGTGTGTGTGTGTTTGTGCTTGTGCGTGTGTGTCTGTGCATGTGTGTGTGTGTGTGTGTGTGAGAGAGAGAGAGAGAGTATGCGTGTATGGCCATGAGCCTAATGTGTAATTTTGCCATGGTAACAATTTACAAGTTACATTTGTGACACAAGTTAGCATTTTATATAATCCTTCTGCAAAAAAAGTTCAAACCATTGAAGTTTTACATAGCACTAAGCCTAAATTGACCTATTGACCTTTTATTATTACACTTCATATCTATTTCAGATTCTCGAGAGGGAAGCCAAGACTTTGTTTTGGACTTAGGTACGATTTCATTTGAAAATATGATAATGATGAATTAATGTAGTAATATTGGACATCACATCAACACCAGGTTTCCACCAGTTACGCTGGTTATGTGTGGGCTATCAGGGGCTAGTTTATGCTGTTAGCATGCAAAATAAATTAAAAACTAAAAATGTTGTTTGACACACTTAGTGCAAGATCTTATTTGATAGAAACAGCTAAGATCCTTTCAACAGCTGACTCAGTCAGTCATCAGAAACTCTCTACTTGAAGAGAAAAGGTAGGCTCTCCAATACAGTAGTGAAGACATTTTTCAGGAGAAATAAAAATATATCTACATGTATGTCAGTAAAGTTCAAAGTGACTCATTTTTTAATTATAATCCCTCCCCTGTCAGTGTCTCAAAATTACCTAATTCAGAACTAACACGCTTTTATTGAACGCTGTAGGGAACCAGACTGCTGGGAAGAAACCTGAACAAGCTGAGGAGCAGCTTCTTAAAGGTGAGCCCATCTACTTCCTTTGTTACTGTCAATTGACATAAAAGAATCGACATCTTAACAAGGCTAGACATAGTCTAAAATGATTGCTGCACTAAAAGGAACTAGCCTACTGTGATTGACACATGCACACTTCAACTCTTATCAGAGAGGGGAAAAGCGGAGCGAAAGGCACAAACGTTTGTAAAGTTCCGTGTTCTATTTTCACAAGTGGGAGGGGGGAAAATCCCCCATTATGCAGACCAGAGTATCACTCTTATAGACTGATACAGAATATCATTGAAACATTTATACTGTCACAAAGTAACACTCCCACTCATGCAGACCGGAACTATTCATGTTTGCTCCTATTGTAATGTATCATGTCACTCTATCTTGGCCAGTATTCAATGATATTTGCTCTTATGTTTTCCCCTTAGTTGCTCAGTAACAGTTGAACTCAAATGAGTTCTGCCATTATACATACTGTACATATTACACACACACACACACACACATACACACACACACACACTAAAACTACTTTGCTGTACGTCTACATGCTTTACCACCTTTTGTGTCAGTTTATACATATGTGGGTACCTGTGTGTTGTGTGCTGTGTGTGTATGAGTGTGTGTGTGTGTGTGTGTGTGTATGTGTGTGTGTGTGTGTGTGTGTGTGAAGACTTTGTGCAGTGAAAGTGTACTTTGACTCCCAAATATTAACCTCTGTCCGCACTATACATTTCTGCCATAATGCAGTGGTTATATTATGAATTGCTGAGCTGTACATTTTCATTTTACAGTATGAAGAAAGTGTGTAAATATGTGAGTGTGTGTCCACTAGTGAATGCATTTGTTAGTGTGTCTTTGTGTGTGTGTTCATATTTGTGTGTTTGTGTGTGTTTGTGCTTGTGCGTGTGTGTGTGTGTGTGTGTGTGAGAGAGAGAGTATGCGTGTATGACTGTATGACCATGAGCCTAATGTGTAATTTTGCCATGGTAACATTTCACAAGTTACATTTGTGACACAAGTTAGCATTTTATATAATCCTTCTGCAAAAAAAGTTCAGACCATTGAAGTTTTACATAGCACTAAGCCTGGATTGACCTATTGACCTTTTATTATTACACTTCATATCTATTCAGATTCTCAAGATGGAAGCCAAGACTCTGGTTTGGACTCAGGTACGATTTCATTTGAAAATATGGTAATGATGAATTAATGTAGTAATATTGGACATCAGATCAACACCAGGTTTCCACCAGTTACGCTGGTTATGTGTGGGCTATCAGGGGCTAGTTTATGCTGTTAGCATGCAAAATAAATGAAAAAGTAAAAATGTTGTTTGACACACTTAGTGCAAGAGCTTATTTGATAGAAACAGCTAAGATCCTTTCAACAGCTGACTCAGTCAGTCATCAGAAACTCTTTACTTGAAGAGAAAAGGTAGGCTCTCCAATACAGTAGTGAAGACATTTTTCAGGAGAAATAAAAATATATCTACATGTATGTCAGTAAAGTTCAAAGTGACTCATTTTTTAATTATAATCCCTCCCCTGTCAGTGTCTCAAAATTACCTAATTTAGAACTAACACGCTTTTAATGAACGCTGTAGGGAACGAGACTGTGGAGAGGAAACCAGAACTAGCTGAGCAGCAGCATCTTAAAGGTGAGCCCATCTACCTTCTTCCTTTCTGTCATACGACGAAAAAAATCGACATAACATAGAGTGAAGTACACTATTCAATGAAAAGAAAACATGCTTCTAAACAGAGTGCATTCTCCAATACAGTCGTGATTTTTAAATTATAGCAGTCCCTCTCCTGCCAGCGTCACAAAATTACATAATGAAATACCAAAAAGTTTTTAATTAATTCTGTAGGGAACAAGACTGCTGGGAAGAAACCTGAACAAGCTGAGCAGCAGCATCTTGAAGGTGAGCCCATCTACTTCCCCAAAGTAACACTCCCACTCATGCAGACCGGAACTATTCATGTTTGCTCCTATTGTAATGTATTATGTCACTCTATCTTGGCCAGTATTCAATGATATTTGCTCTTATGTTTTCCCTTAGTTGCTCAGTAACAGTTGAAACTCAAATGAGTTCTGCCATTATACATACTGTACATATTACACACACACACACACACACACACACATACACACACACACACTAAAACTACTTTGCTGTACGTCTACATGCTTTACCACCTTTTTTGTGAGTTTATATATATGTGGGTACCTGTGTGTTGTGTGTTGTGTGTATGTGTGTGTGTGTGTGTGTGTGTGTGTGTGTGTGTGTGTGTATGTGTGTGTGTGTGAAGACTTTGTGCAGTGAAAATGTACTTTAACTCCCAAATATTAATCTCTGTCCGCACTATACATTTCTGCCATAATGCAGTGGTTATATTATGAATTGCTGAGCTGTACATTTTCATTTTACAGTATGAAGAAAGTGTGTAAATGTGTGAGTGTGTGTCCACTAGTGAATTCATTTGTTAGTGTTTCTTTGTGTGTGTGTTCATATTTGTGTGTTTGTGTGTGTGTGTGTGTGTGTGTGTGTTTGTGCTTGTGCGTGTGTGTCTGTGCATGTGTGTGTGTGTGTGTGTGTGAGAGAGAGAGAGAGAGTATGCGTGTATGGCCATGAGCCTAATGTGTAATTTTGCCATGGTAACAATTTACAAGTTACATTTGTGACACAAGTTCACACAAGTTAGCATTTATATAATCCTTCTGCAAAAAAAGTTCAGACCATTGAAGTTTTACATAGCACTAAGCCTGGATTGATCTATTGACCTTTTATTATTACACTTCATATCTATTTCAGATTCTCAAGATGGAAGCCAAGACTCTGGTTGGACTCAGGTACGATTTCATTTGAAAATATGGTAATGATGAATTAATGTAGTAATATTGGACATCACATCAACACCAGGTTTCCACCAGTTACGCTGGTTATGTGTGGGCTATCAGGGGCTAGTTTATGCTGTTAGCATGCAAAATAAATGAAAAAGTAAAAATGTTGTTTGACACACTTAGTGCAAGAGCTTATTTGATAGAAACAGCTAAGATCCTTTCAACAGCTGACTCAGTCAGTCATCAGAAACTCTTTACTTGAAGAGAAAAGGTAGGCTCTCCAATACAGTAGTGAAGACATTTTTCAGGAGAAATAAAAATATATCTACATGTATGTCAGTATAGTTCAAAGTGACTCGTTTTTTAATTATAATCCCTCCCCTGTCAGTGTCTCAAAATTACCTAATTTAGAACTAACACGCTTTTAATGAACGCTGTAGAGAACAAGACTGTGGAGAGGAAACCAGAACTAGCTGAGCAGCAGCATCTTAAAGGTGAGCCCATCTACCTTCTTCCTTTCTGTCATACGACGAAAAAAATCCACATAACATAGAGTGAAGTGCACTATTCAATGAAAAGAAAACATGCTTCTAAACAGAGTGCATTCTCCAATACAGTCGTGATTTTTAAATTATAGCAGTCCCTCTCCTGCCAGCGTCACAAAATTACATAATGAAATACCAAAAAGTTTTTAATTAATTCTGTAGGGAACAAGACTGCTGGGAAGAAACCTGAACAAGCTGAGCAGCAGCATCTTGAAGGTGAGCCCATCTACTTCCCCAAAGTAACACTCCCACTCATGCAGACCGGAACTATTCATGTTTGCTCCTATTGTAATGTATTATGTCACTCTATCTTGGCCAGTATTCAATGATATTTGCTCTTATGTTTTCCCTTAGTTGCTCAGTAACAGTTGAAACTCAAATGAGTTCTGCCATTATACATACTGTACATATTACACACACACACACACACACACACACACATACACACACACACACTAAAACTACTTTGCTGTACGTCTACATGCTTTACCACCTTTTGTGTCAGTTTATACATATGTGGGTACCTGTGTGTTGTGTGCTGTGTGTATGAATGTGTGTGTGTGTGTGTGTGTGTGTGTGTGTGTGTGTGTGTGTGTATGTGTGTGTGTGTGAAGACTTTGTGCAGTGAAAATGTACTTTAACTCCCAAATATTAATCTCTGTCCGCACTATACATTTCTGCCATAATGCAGTGGTTATATTATGAATTGCTGAGCTGTACATTTTCATTTTACAGTATGAAGAAAGTGTGTAAATGTGTGAGTGTGTGTCCACTAGTGAATTCATTTGTTAGTGTTTCTTTGTGTGTGTGTTCATATTTGTGTGTTTGTGTGTGTGTGTGTGTGTGTGTGTGTTTGTGCTTGTGCGTGTGTGTCTGTGCATGTGTGTGTGTGTGTGTGTGTGAGAGAGAGAGAGAGAGTATGCGTGTATGGCCATGAGCCTAATGTGTAATTTTGCCATGGTAACAATTTACAAGTTACATTTGTGACACAAGTTCACACAAGTTAGCATTTTATATAATCCTTCTGCAAAAAAAGTTCAGACCATTGAAGTTTTACATAGCACTAAGCCTGGATTGATCTATTGACCTTTTATTATTACACTTCATATCTATTTCAGATTCTCAAGATGGAAGCCAAGACTCTGGTTTGGACTCAGGTACGATTTCATTTGAAAATATGGTAATGATGAATTAATGTAGTAATATTGGACATCACATCAACACCAGGTTTCCACCAGTTACGCTGGTTATGTGTGGGCTATCAGGGGCTAGTTTATGCTGTTAGCATGCAAAATAAATGAAAAAGTAAAAATGTTGTTTGACACACTTAGTGCAAGAGCTTATTTGATAGAAACAGCTAAGATCCTTTCAACAGCTGACTCAGTCAGTCATCAGAAACTCTTTACTTGAAGAGAAAAGGTAGGCTCTCCAATACAGTAGTGAAGACATTTTTCAGGAGAAATAAAAATATATCTACATGTATGTCAGTATAGTTCAAAGTGACTCGTTTTTTAATTATAATCCCTCCCCTGTCAGTGTCTCAAAATTACCTAATTTAGAACTAACACGCTTTTAATGAACGCTGTAGAGAACAAGACTGTGGAGAGGAAACCAGAACTAGCTGAGCAGCAGCATCTTAAAGGTGAGCCCATCTACCTTCTTCCTTTCTGTCATACGACGAAAAAAATCGACATAACATAGAGTGAAGTACACTATTCAATGAAAAGAAAACATGCTTCTAAACAGAGTGCATTCTCCAATACAGTCGTGATTTTTAAATTATAGCAGTCCCTCTCCTGCCAGTGTCACAAAATTACATAATGAAATACCAAAAAGTTTTTAATTAATTCTGTAGGGAACAAGACTGCTGGGAAGAAACCTGAACAAGCTGAGCAGCAGCATCTTGAAGGTGAGCCCATCTACTTCCCCAAAGTAACACTCCCACTCATACAGACCGGAACTATTCATGTTTGCTCCTATTGTAATGTATCATGTCACTCTATCTTGGCCAGTATTCAATGATATTTGCTCTTATGTTTTCCCCTTAGTTGCTCAGTAACAGTTGAAACTCAAATGAGTTCTGCCATTATACATACTGTACATATTACACACACACACACACACACACACATACACACACACACACTAAAACTACTTTGCTGTACGTCTACATGCTTTACCACCTTTTGTGTCAGTTTATACATATGTGGGTACCTGTGTGTTGTGTGCTGTGTGTGTATGAGTGTGTGTGTGTGTGTGTGTGTGTGTGTGTGTGTGTGTGTGTGTGTGTGTGTGTGTGTGTGAAGACTTTGTGCAGTGAAAGTGTACTTTGACTCCCAAATATTAATCTCTGTCCGCACTATACATTTCTGCCATAATGCAGTGGTTATATTATGAATTGCTGAGCTGTACATTTTCATTTTACAGTATGAAGAAAGTGTGTAAATGTGTGAGTGTGTGTCCACTAGTGAGTGCATTTGTTAGTGTGTCTTTGTGTGTGTGTTCATATTTGTGTGTTTGTGTGTGTGTGTGTGTGTGTTTGTGCTTGTGCGTGTGTGTGTGTGTGAGAGAGAGAGAGTATGCGTGTATGGCCATGAGCCTAATGTGTAATTTTGCCATGGTAACATTTCACAAGTTACATTTGTGACACAAGTTAGCATTTTATATAATCCTTCTGCAAAACAAGTTCAGACCATTGAAGTTTTACATAGCACTAAGCCTAGATTGACCTATTGACCTTTTATTATTACACTTCATATCTATTTCAGATTCTCGAGAGGGAAGCCAAGACTCTGGTTTGGACTCAGGTACGATTTCATTTGAAAATATGGTAATGATGAATTAATGTAGTAATATTGGACATCACATCAACACCAGGTTTCCACCAGTTACGCTGGTTATGTGTGGGCTATCAGGGGCTAGTTTATGCTGTTAGCATGCAAAATAAATTAAAAACTAAAAATGTTGTTTGACACACTTAGTGCAAGAGCTTATTTGATAGAAACAGCTAAGATCCTTTCAACAGCTGACTCAGTCAGTCATCAGAAACTCTTTACTTGAAGAGAAAAGGTAGGCTCTCCAATACAGTAGTGAAGACATTTTTCAGGAGAAATAAAAATATATCTACATGTATGTCAGTAAAGTTCAAAGTGACTTTTTTTTAATTATAATCCCTCCCCTGTCAGTGTCTCAAAATTACCTAGTTTAGAACTAACACGCTTTTAATGAATGCTGTAGGGAACAAGACTGTGGAGAGGAAACCAGAACTAGCTGAGCAGCAGCATCTTAAAGGTGAGCTCATCTACCTTCTTCCTTTCTTCTATTTCTAAGAACCTGTAATAGAAAGTTAGTTAAAAACAGCAGGATTCAGCAAGGCACTTTTGATTTATTAACATGTATATATGCACCACTTGTTTCTCTTCTGACGTGAAAGCTATTGAAGCCACATCTTTCACCATCCTCTAACTCTACAGAATCCAGCGGCAAATCAACAAATAGCAGCAGAGGCAGCAATAATCCCATTGTGTGAGAAACAGTGTGCCCTGAGCATGCGGATGATATTGGTAAGTATCACCCTCAGGAAACAAAAAAGTAATCAATGGAGAGTTTATCAGAGACTGTCCATTCATACAGACAAAATCTTGAGTAGGCCTAATGGTAGCCAGCTGGTACATAGTTGTGCAGGCAGTTAAACTCTCTTCCTGATAAAGTAAAACACATAATCCTGATAGACTCTAGAGGGTTTAATCTCTATCAGGCCTCAAGGTTGTGAATTTGAGTGTGCTGTCTATTTAGGCTACACAGGTTACACTCACAAAGAACTCCCTAATGATGGAGAGGTAGTCGAAAATAAATGTCAAGACAATGATCAAAGGCTTAGAAATAGTACTCCTACTGAAGGGATTCTATGAAGAGAGGGATTCTCTCTCACCTGCACACACAACTCCCAGTTGTATGGGATTGGGATTGTATGACAATGTAGTTGTCATGACACTGTCATGTCCCTGCACTGAGCGTATGCTGAGTGTGTATGGTAAGCAGCCTATCTATGATTCCTTGAGGGTTCATCAGAGACCGTTTATATTTGTATCATTGACCATTTATATTTGTAGAACTGTTTTTATTTGTAGAGCTTCATGTAATGGTAGTCAGCAGGTAGGCTTACAGTAGTCTAGAAATCTAGACGCAAATAGTTTTGCTCAGCGGGTACGTCGAGCCACGCATCATTGAAGCCTTAGTAGGTCTACCATTGATCTTACACAGACTTGATAAGACCAATCACAATGCTCTATCTTTGTAGAGAGTCGCTGGGTGGGCTTAGTACGATAATGACAGGGCTGCTACGGTGCAAATCAACTAAGTGGCCAAGGAGTAGTGGTTGTTTGAATCGGCTTTGGCATCAACTTTAAAAGAGCTAGACTTTGGCTTTCCTTTGCAAGTTGCCCACGTTGCTCTGATTGTCCTCTGGTGGTACCATTGATTCCACCCCTAGGATTGAGCTCGGTCTATCAGTCGTGGTCAGACTATACATTTTGACGTATTTTGTTTATAGTCTGGCTTGTCAGGCTAGGCCCACAGAGCTGTCTGAGGGAATTAACTATTCTGCCTGATACAGTAATACACATGCTTGTGACGCACACAAGCATTGATGGGTCTTAATCTCCCTCAGTCCTCAAGGTTGTGAGTTTAGATCTGCTCTCTACACCACTCTAGACAGGAGTCATGGCTTTTCTTCATAGTTTAAAATGTCTGGCTGCGTCTGAAACGGGTAGGTACTACCTTGCCGTCTTCACTGTCTAACAAGCTACCTGTCATAGAAGGCATCCAGGCACTTTTTAACTTTGTTTCAGGCGACCAAGCTAGATAGCTGATTCGAACAGTGTCTTTTGTTTAATTGTTCAGACACCCTTGCCAAGATACTGACAGCTGACTTCATAATTTCATAGAAACAGAATCTATGCTGCCTTCAAAACTGGGCAAAATGAAGGTACCGTCGAAGGCATTTTTCACAACTCCTAGTTGTGCTGCATATCCCACCAAAGTAGTTGCTTTGAATTGCCTGATTTTGCTGTTTCATAAATTGTATGTGTTTTTTTTATTTCAGAGTGCTGGATAACTAGTACCTCCATGACTGTACACACTGTACTGACTTACCCACAGGGTTAACAGAAGCTAATAATGAAACTCTTAACAAAAATGGCCAGTGAATGGCAGAATGCACTACTATGAAATCATTTTTGTGATGTTAAATCATTTTGTGATGTTTTGTGATGTCCATTTAAGTGTATGCACTTCTACTTGACTCCATTATTAAAATCAGTCTTGGAAAGACATATTACTGACTTTATTTAGGTGTATAATGGCGTTGACATTTCTAGATGAAATCTTCACACTTTCAATTGTACAGTATGCTCCCACATGTATTGTACAGTATACTCCCAAAGATCATATCTCCTTGAGATCACTGTAAAGTGATGAATTACACACTCCACAACTCTCCTCTCCACTTCAATATAGGCATCCAGGTTATTTTAACACAACCATTCCATCATTTTATTTTGACCTTAAATTTAGGTTGAGTTGCTAAGTACCTAGTATTTCATTTGATTATATTTGATTTATATTTACCTCTGAAAGGGGTTGTAGCTGTATGCTTGAAGCACCACTACAACACTTGTTTCTTTTAATGTTTGAAACACACTATGGAAAATGTATATTATAAAACATTTCTGTTTTTAAGATTGCTGCTTGATCAATTTGATATGCTCTAAAAAATATCTGTTTTCTGTATGGTTGCTGTCCTTTTTCATTACTAACAGTCTTAATTATTAAACATGATCATTCAAAAGGAATGAATTGTGGCCACGTTTTAGTATTGTTAGTGTTTTCCTCCAATTTTTTTGTCAGACAAAAGTGTTTCAGTATCCTTGCAGTAATGTAATTGCTCAGTGTTTAAAAATTCAGACTTATTGGAGGATGTAATTTGTGCATCCAATTTTCTTTTTGTTTTACATTGCCTTTGTCTATTTTGTTGTACTTTGCTTAGAGAAACTGTTTCTCATTCAATACTTTTTTCTAATAAAACTCTTGCCATCCCATGATAGCCTCATCCACTTTCTATCCATGCTTAGATGCCCAAGGATACCCTCTGTATCGGGGCAATCCATGGGCATTTAAAAATGGCCTTACCCTGTGATTCTACACACACTACTCCTAGCCATGACCTGTCCAACTTTTGGATGCATTTCTTCTCCTATGATTGATGGGAAGGACAAAGGAAGGCAAATTCATGCAGAGAGACAGAAAGTCCAACCAGCTTTAGAAAAAAAGCCCCACATAACACAAACATTTAACTTGAGAGTGAACACAAACCAGTCACAAATGACAATAAAGACACTTAAAACACATAAAACAATAATACAAGAAACATGATTATAAAACAGTTAAATTAGCTTTTAATAATCTCTTGTTGTTATAGCGGGACATGTTGTTCCAGAACTTATTCCATAACCCTTAGATTATTTCTGGATTGCCAAGTTAAGAATGAACCCATAAATTGCCTATACAATAACTGTTAAAATGTTGTGAGTGTATCTCAGAGCCTAAATAAAAATAATTTCTCAGAAGCGTTAGAGTAAAGATTTTCTCCCTGTCTAGAAAAATTGTTTTTTGTAATTTGTATGAATTCCACAAAATTTAATCAGGCTTCACTTCATATGCTGAGTCACACCCATGGGGCTGTGTGGGGTTCTGCAAACGCTGATAAGTAAGTCCCCGTCAGCAAACCAAGCTGGCAGTGGCCTATCTGTTCTTCTGCTACAACTAAAGCATTGCCTATGGATTAGAATTTACACCAGTACATAAATGTATATATCGCATTTCAACATATGTTTTGCTCAAGTAAAACAATTTGACTATTCCCCAGTGTTGGGGTCCTGTACGCAACCCATAAGTATTTCCCCTTTGGTCTTGGATGCATCGCTATTTTTATGCCTGTGGCCACTGATAAACAGACCTATCGAGTGTTTGTGTTTCTGCAGTCCCTACCTACCCTAGGAACACAAACTGCATTCAAGCTTGCAAACGCATCTGCGTCTGTTTTTGAGCTTTGCTCAGACACAGCCACAGAAAATGGGAATAAGTGCAATTGTGGGACTTGTTGGGATCTTCGTTCCCTTCTTAAATGGTAAGTGTGGTGGGTGCTGTTTGCTTGTGGATGGGCAATAACAGCTGCTGCCCAAAAAATGAAACCATAACGAAATTCATCACAAGGCTTTTCAGATCAAAATGAATTGCCCTGTATAATGGCATTAGAGTTGACACAATATTAACATTAGAGTACTCTTTAGAGTAAAATCAAACAAAATGTGTACCAGTTGCACATTTCTAAAAAACCTAGCTTGTGATTGCATGAGGTACACTGGCTTGTCCATGAAACTGTATCCAAAACACAGAGAAACTCCTCTGAAATGTTTAGGCTATTTGTTAAATTATTGATACTGATAAAATTGATAATGATCATAATAACTCCTATCACTGAGCTGCTTGTCGTTTAGTTTTTTTGTTATTAATCTTTAGCTCCTGGACTATATTATAAAATTACTTATAGATTCTCAGACTACATTGTGCAATGCTCATAAATTAATTCTAAGATATTTCTCAATAGCTATTGAGCCATTGTGCAGGCAAACTTTTGGGAGTCACACCAACTGACCCTACAATTCAGGATTTTACAAAATTTGTGTGATTTGTGTTTTTGGTTTTATTTTTCACGATTTTTATCATTTACTAAACCTGTTTTGAAGATACAGTCTGTGACTTTCAGTTCTATTTATTCCCTCAAAGGCCAATCAGCGTCTCCAGAGAGACATTCCCTGTATTATGTGTATACTGCCCTGTCAAAGTCCATAGAGGCCCCTGGTATCTATGAATTCATTGGCATGGGTCTCCTGGATGGTCGAAAGATTGACTACTACAACAGTGTGGAGAAAATGAAAATCCCTCAACAGAACTGGATGAAAGAGAAGCTTCCTCCAGACTACTGGGAGAAGGGAACCCAGTCACGCAAGAGCAAAGAACAGTGGTTCAAAGTCAATGTGAACATCCTGATGGAGCGCAACAGGCAAAATGGATCAGGTGAGTCACTTTCTTGAAGCATTGACTGAACCAAATTATACTTAATGACAACCCATGTGCATGACTTGCTGCAATCACCCTCTTGTTCTGACTTGTTCATTGTAGATGTTCATGTCCTTAACTGGAAACATGGCTGTGAAGTTGAGAAACAACCTGATGGCTCTTTCAAGTTTATAAGGGGTGCTGATGAGTACAGCTATGATGGACAGGATTTCCTGGCCTTTGATGATGCCTCAATGCAGTGGGTAGCCCCAGTGCCTGAAGCACTACCTACAAAACAGAAGTGGGATGGGGTTGCTATCCTTAACCAGTACACCAAGGGCTACCTGGAGAAGGAGTGTGTGGACTGGTTGAGTAAATTCATAAGCTATAATGATGGAGCACTTGAAAAACTCTCCCAATATTGTAAGTACTCTTCACTGTGTTTTCTTATGTGAGCAAATTGTCTCAAAAACTTCTCACTAACCTAACCTCTTCTACAGCTCCACCTAAGGTTTATTTCTTCGCTCAAACAAGCAAGGCCTCACAGGACAAACTGAGTATGATCTGCCTGGCTACGGGGTTCTATCCAAAAGAAATTGACATGTTTATTCGGAATAAAGGAAGACCTGAGCGTAAAGCTCTGTCCACTGATGTCTGTCCAAATGGCGATGGAACCCATCAGGCGAGGTTGCGTGTGGACGTTCCAAAGTCAGAGGCAAATGATTATGACTGCTATGTGTTCCATAGAACCCTAAAGTCACCAGTTGTCAGCAAGTGGGAAACAGGTAATGATTTTGTTTTTTAACTGTACACTATGTCCAGTACCCGGTATTTGGCAGACGTTTCTATCAGAAACACAGACTTGCAACAGGGGGTTCAGGAACTTATTAAACTTTGTGTTTGTAAATGTAAATGTATGTGATAAATGGAGGTCTCGGGCATTTTCAGACTCTAAATAATCCCTAAGCCATCTTCACAGATCACATTACAGATCAGTACTGACCAGGTTATGTTTTGAGGGACA
This sequence comes from Tenualosa ilisha, assembly GCA_015244755.2. Taxonomy (NCBI): domain Eukaryota; kingdom Metazoa; phylum Chordata; class Actinopteri; order Clupeiformes; family Clupeidae; genus Tenualosa; species Tenualosa ilisha. The sequence goes on along the minus strand of PYXC01001802.1, from coordinate 2,356,355 downwards.
CTTCTCAAGCCAGGTTTAATAACTTATTTTGACAAAATAATTTTGTTTTGGTGTATATGAAGGTTCATCGTAAGAGCCTTGTTTAAAATATTGTTTTTCAAATCCGTAAATAGCTCTTAAATGTTTGCATTTGTATGAATCCTCTGATTAATGCTATAGTGAGCATTTTCTTTTCTTTTTTTTCTTTTGCTCAGATGGAATTGTGTGTGATGAATCTTCATCTACTGCTCTGATTGTGGGAGCTGCTGCTGGAGGAGGTGTTTTACTTGTGGTTGCAGCAGCAACTGTCCATGTCAAGAAAAGAGGTGGGTTCTAGTGATTAGATTAGATCTAGTGATAGAATTTGCAAAAAATTGTGTGTGAGAGAGAGAGGGAGGGTGTGTGGGTGTGTGTACGAGAGTATGTGAATGATTATGCAAATACCATACTTGTTATGTTATGTATCAACACGAATCTCTGACTGTCTTAATGACGTATCTGCATGGATGACAACATCAGCATTATGATAGACTCCCCATCTGTTGCTCCCACCAAGATTACAAGAAACCTGGGCATCATGACTGATGACCAGCTGACCTTTGCTGATCACGTTGCCTGTGTAGCTTGGTCTTGTTGCTTTTCTCTATTCAACATAATGAAGATCAAGCCGTACCAAACCCAACATGCAAACCAGCTCCTGGTACAGACCTTGGTTATCTCTCGCCTTGACTATTGCAATGAAGTCCTTAGGATCCATATTTAGCTTTTAGTCATAATTTCATAATCAAAGTCATAATTTTGATGGTTGCACTGATGATGGTCTGACTGTGACTGAAAATGTTTTGCACTTCATTGGGTAGCACTTTGCTTTTTTGTTATTTTCTATGAAGTAAAGTATTTACTTTTGCATCGGCATAGGTGGTGTGCAAGTTCTCCTTTGAATTAAAGCTTGGATTACTTGTAGGAATTTACGCATCCACCAGGCCTTAAGTGATCTAAGGTGTCATACGCCTTTGGAATATACCTACTGAAACCGTCATTTTTGATCATGTAGTTAAACTTCACCATCTTCCTCCCTACAGCATCCAGTAGCTCCAAAAACACAACAGGATCTTCTAGCAGCTCAGATGGGGACAGTAAGGACAGCAGAGATCCCATTGTGTGAGAAACAGTGTGCCATGAACCTTTGCTGGAGGGTAGTGGTACGTATATTATCCTTCAATCAGGAAACAGAAAACTGGTCCCTGGTGGGTTCATCAGAGACTGTAGAGAGGCTTTAATTGTAAAACCTGGCCTCTTTGATCCTCCACCAATAGGAAATGTGGGCAAGGGAAGTGATTGAGTCGCTCTTCACATATCCATGGCTGAGGTGCCCTTGAACAAGGCATCTGACCCCTCTCCACAGCAGCAGGCTGCCCACAGCTCTGGGATAGTGTGTGTTTCACCTCACTGTGTGTTCACTGTGTGCTGCGTACGTGTGTCATTTATTGATGAGTTAAAGGCAGAGGCCAAATTCCCCTCAAGAGATCAAAAGTGTATATACAGTAAACTATACTACACTATACTTTAATATTTTCCTGACAGTTAATAGTGCAGATGAGTGGAATTGACCGCTATTAAATAGTCCCATTAAAAGCAGTATTTGAAGAGAGGGATTCTGTCTTTCAATTGCACACACAGCCCTTGGTTGTATATCTCACCAGTTCTAGTTGTTTTCAGATGACTGATTTCTCGATTGAAACTGGCTTTTTATTTCAGAGTGAAGGATAATAAACAGTACCTGTATCTCCATGGCTGAAGTATGACTGGACTCATTTACCTGCAGGGTTAACTTGTACAGAAGACACATCATAATAACAATTCATAGCATTATTAAAACTGTTCATGTGCAGTGCTAGTACCTGCCCATACTACTGCTGGCTATAAATCCATAACTATTCAAAATTAATTTTTCATTCCTTTTATTTTAACCATCAGTTTTATTTGCTTATATACTCAGCATGTGCCTTTTGTAAAATTAGTCTTTTTACAATGTGTAAAGAAGGTTCTGGAACAATTCCTTAGAATTGTAGTAGATACTTCATAATTTCTGTCTTCAATAATTAACATGGTTATCTCCAATTTGTAGTCACTTTTTCAAAGCTCTAAATACAACTTGCACATCACCACTCGAATCTGAGATCATAGATGAATTGTCCATTAAATTTTTCAAATTTTATATATTTCACTTTCACTTCACTAATTGCTTCAATAACATGTTGAAACTCAAAAATGATTATTATCTAAATACCCTTTGTGCTGCTGTTGTTGCAGAACTTAGGGGTTAGTGTACTGTATTTATGGTTTTGAACATTAGATTTTCAGTTCTGGTATGTGTGCATGAGCATTTGTGAATACAGATCAGACAAAAAGGAGACATTATTTTGGTGTATGGCTGAGCTTGTATGTAGACATGTAGCCTAAGCATAATAGAAACGTAGCAATTGACTAGATATGGTCAAAATAAATGAGAAATGTGTCAATGGCACAGACAGGACAGACCACGGTGTGCAAATTCTAATTTGTTAGCAATTGAAAAATCTATACAGGTACTAGGATTAGGATTATGAAATCTTGTGGAAAATCATTATGGGCAAAAACCTGCTTATACAGCATGATCTAATAACTTAAAATCCTTTCATCTTTGCTCCTAAGGGTTGTACTAGGCCATGTGTTTACAAGTTTTGCTTGGAACAATAGGCTACTTAAATGGGTTTGTACTCTCAGATGGAATGCCAAAGTTTTTATTAGTCCAAGACACCTTTCTCCATGTATGAAAGATGTCATGTGTTGCATCTGATTGTGGGGGAACTGTTCCCTGATCAGTTTGAGTTTTTAAAATGAATGTATTTCAATGTATGACTGCTCTCCTGTGTCAGTGTGAATAGTCTCAAGTGGGCCTATTAGACATGAGCATTTATAAGAAATTAATTGTGGCCACATAGCCCATAGTTTTCAGGCGAATGTGAATAAGAATTACAGGTGTATTGAAATTCAGACATAACACATACTTTTGTCATGCTTTTGTCATGTCATGCTTTTTGCCTCCTTAAGTCAGTTGACTGCATCCTGGGCTCTTTGGTCGACTGGGGCACTCGACTCCCAGTCCGAGGTTGCTGTAAAGTGGCGGTTCGAACCCCTGGTTGGACTGCTCGGGATGACCTTGGTTATATTAGACTGCCATATTGTGCATGACAACTGCCGTCCATATGCTATATCTTCCTAGTTCATAATTGTTCAGTTTAAACAAGTCCCTAATGCATATGCGTTATTATTATTTTTATTATTGTTATTATTATTATTATTGTTATTATTAATTAAATTTTTTTTTGTTTAAAACTACTGTCCTAAACTATGCTCTCACATTAAGTGGGACGACAGGACAATGTTTAATAAAACAAATAATAACCTTGCAGATTGTCAGCACATTAATACATATTTTGTCTCTTGAACATACCAAAGACAGAAATGACTAAATTAGGAACATTGTTTTATTTGGGATAAATGTACACCCCTGACATCATAAGGATTATCCGGATTAAACCTGAAGTCCTGTTGTTTCATGTTGCCGATTGCTGTCTAGGTATGAGAACGTCATCATTTCGTACAATGTAGAACAAGTAGCTAAACGGCAGCCAATGTTAACTGATGAGGATGCAAAAGCTTAGTTTTCTTATGTCCCCATATGTTAGCGTTAGCTGGCATTTCTTAAATTCAGTTTACGCTTTTGGCCTACCAAATGCTGTCGTTCTTGTACCTACCGACAGCACTCAGCAGCCTCGAAGAACAAGGGCTGACTCTGGATTTCTCCTTCAGTTTGGTCAGAATACGAAGTCACTGACCATGTCGTACTCCTGGGGGTGTTGCGCTCCGTGACATCTCTCCCATGAAGCTAAATCAAATCAGTTGCAAGACATCCATGATGAACGTACGATAAAAGTTGTAGAGATTGCAGTTTATCAGAACAAAAAGTAGACCAGGCTATATAACCTAGGCCACCTAAACATTGACGTAAGTGTCCCACAATACGCAAGGTCACATACCCAAATTCACCCTGAGTAGATTATTTTGAATAGATTGCGTCCAGTCTCACTTTCCACGTTTGTAGGCTAGCCAGCGTGGAATCTAAGCATTTGTTTACATCAAGTCTTAATTTCACAAAATCAAGCAGAAGCCTACATAGATTTAGTCTTCTTCGTGTAATTAGCCGCAGCCTACTTTAAATGACTTCACCCTGATCACTACGTTGCCTTGGTCTAATTTGATTTTAAAGAACACTTCTATTTTCAAAAGCCCTACAGCGCCACCAGGTGGGTATTTCATTTAGTTTATTAAGTCATTTCATTTCATTTCTCCGTTTATCAACAATGATGAAAGACGGCGACTACTACTCTTTGGCTGTGACGTCACGTCAACGTAGACGGTCAAGCAATTACGTCACAATGGGCTAGGGGAATATAAACCGGCACATCATTAACAGTGATCACATGCTTTTAACTCTGCAAGAACAGAGCACTTATTTTCAGGCACGTTTTCAAGGAGGATCAGCTGGTAAGGTAAGTGTTGATGAGCAAAAAGAATCACATTAGGGGTGTGCAGTGATTTTATTCATCTAACGAAACATTTTGTATTTTACATTGTTCTGTTCTGTAAAATGTCTCTTTTCTAGACTTCAATAGCATGAGTTACTGGCCTAGGCCACCGGCTGGAAAGCCACCTGAGGCCAAAATGCTTCCTCGCAGGGTGAGAGAACCATTCTGCCCTGAGCTGGAGGTGATTGAGGACGAAAAGCGGTCCGTTGTCCGTTGGCCAGTGGTTCACTCCCCTGAACCCAAGGTTAGGTGCCCCCTGCTTCCCAGACCACCAGGAGCACCACTGATCCCAATCCAGAGGAAGGTCATCAAGAAAGCGCCAAACACGATGACCATCCTCCCTCCTCTGGATGGCAAGAGAGGCTTTGCAACCGGCAAAATCTACAGGGGACCCACTCCTCCAGCTTTGACTGAGAGCAGCCCTGAGATAGAAGAAGATCTTGAGGCTGACCCCTGGGGTGTTATGGTGACAAAGAAGCGCCCCTCACCTCCTCGGGCGCCGACTGTCAGCCACAACACCCAAAGCAACATCGATATGGCCGCCCCCACAGATCTCCTGCTGAATAACAGGAAGCCTCAGCCTCCTTCAGGTGGCCCCCGCAAGAGGGCTGCTCCACGCAGGGTAAAAAAAATCAACTAAAAGGGCACTGGGGACCTCAGTGTTCCTCTACCTGATGTTGAGCGCCGACCCCTCTGGTGGTCTGGTGGCCCATCAGGTAGGCCTAGTCACCATCAGCACAGTGCCCTGAAATAACAGGATGACCTGATGTCGAGCATCGGCCTCCACCCTGAAGGCATGCTGCTCCGTCAGGCTTCTGCAACAAAGACTCCAACCTGATTAAAAATCTGCTCTTTTTTCAATAAAGGCATTTGCAAGCTTCTAAAAATACATTGCAGTCTTGTTTTCATGCATCTGCACGCATATGAATAGTGCATTTATAGAAGAAATCCGGTGTGAAGCAGTCCATAGCCCTGTTGTTCAAGGTCACCAAATGTTGGCGACAGGAAAAAGAACTGGAAAATTTGATACAACATAGACCAATTATTACAATTATAGTGGTTTTCAGTTGACTGATTTCTCTATTGACATTGGCTGTTTATTTCAGAGTGAAAGATAATAACCAGTACCTGTACCTGCATGGCTAAAGTATGATGGGACTGAGTCACCTGCAGGGTTAACTTGTGCAGAAGACAACAATTAAACTGACAAATGGCTGCGGAACTAAAATATGCACTATTACACTCAAATCATTCTGTAACATTTTAACATAAGCCAAAGTCTTTGGTTCTGTCAGTTTCATTTGCTTGAATGCTCAGCGTGTGCATTTTGTGAAATTAGTCTTAGTTGTTCAGTTTAAATAAGTCCCTAATGCATATGCATTATTATTATTATTATTATTATTTTCAGTTCAGTTTCACCATGTCGTACTCCTGGGGGTGTTGCTCTCTGTGACATCTTTCCCATGAAGCTAAAAAAATTCAGTTGCAAGACACTCATGATGAACGTACGATAAGAGTTGTAGAGATTGCAGTTTATTAGAACAAAAAGTAGACCAGGCTATATAACCAAGGCTACATAAACATTGACGTAAGTGACCCACAATACGCAAGGTAACATACCCAAATTCACACTGGGTAGATTATTTTGAATAGATTGCGTCCAGTCTCACTTTCCACGTTTGTAGGCTAGCCAGCGTGGACTCTAAGCGTTTGTTTACATCAAGTCTTAATTTCACAAAATCAAGTAGAAGCCTACATAGATTTATGCTTCTTCGTGTAATTAGCCGCAGCCTACTTTAAATGACTTCACCCTAATCACTACGTTGCCTTGGTCTAATTTGATTTTAAAGAACACTTCTATTTTCAAAAGCCCTACAGCGCCACCCGGTGGATATTTCATTCAGTTTATTAAGTCATTTCATTTCATTTCTCCGTTTATCAACACTGATGAAAGACGGCAACTACTCCTTGGCAGTTTGGAACCTCACTGGTTACCACCCTGATGGCATGCTGCTCCGTCAGGCTCCTGCCATAGACACTCTAACTTGATTAATATATATGATCATTTTTCAATAAAGATATCTGCAAATTTCAAAAAAGTAATTGTAGTCTTGTAGTCCTGAATTCACATGCATGCACTTTATCGTATGCACATAAAATATATAGTATGTACTGGGGAAGTTACCTTGAAAATCTAATTAAGTTAAGATACTCCATCTAAAATTTGAGATGCAGTGTAACTATTTCAATTACTTTAACAAAATAATGTAAGTGATCATGTTTGATTACCTTTGAAGTGTCAGACTTTAAACCTCTTTACTGTGAGATCATGCTGAAGTGACACAAAAATGTGATTGTTTTTTCCTGAATCAAAACATAAATCTTTGCATGCTAAATCTGCTATTCCACAGCACTTGCTACACATCACTGAATAAGCAGCTGTTCATTCATGTGGGATTGTGCATGTGTGTGTTTGTGCACTACAGCTAAACAATTACTCTGTTTCAGATCATATAGCAGCCTAAACAGTACACTACTAAATCCTACCACCCTAAAGTAATGGGTTAATATTAGTAGCAAGGCTGCATCGCCCAAGTTTAACTACCATAACCTATTCAAGGAGGAAGCATAATAGCACATTGTCAAAGGTTCAGTGAAAGCAAAGATCTTTGAACACTGACTGGTGAAAGTGTGGCTTAGCTAAAACATCTTCCTGGGCTAGTTAACTAACTTCTTATGAATGGCCTTTACAAACTGCTGGGTATGCAAACTATGGAGCTAAAACACGTCCCTTCAACAGGGCATTGTGTGACACGCAAAACATAGGCATCCATGTTCCCTACTTCATCAAAAGATTAGATACTTTAAGATACCTTAAATAAATTGCACAATGCACTATGAAAACCAATTAGATGCATCAGTATAGTAGGCTTTCTCAGACTTTCAGCTATAAAAAGATGTTGTGCAAAAGAAAAAAATAGCAACATGAACAATATTGTGTTAATACAGACGATATTCAAGTGTAACTGAGTGTAATCCTGAATATTTCCAAGAGTAAATGTAATTTAATTACATATTTTTCAAAATAATGCAACTTATTACAAGTTACTTTTATTTTGTAATTAAATTACATAATTTTGTTACATGTTACTCCCCAACACTCTGAATAGTGTATTTAAAGGAGAATTCTGGTGTGTATCAGTCCATAGCTCTGTTGATCTGCCATCACAAGAACAAGCTATCTCTCAACATGGCAAAGACCAAAGAGTTAACTGTAAACTTTAGGAGGCAAGTAGACCATCAACGATATTACTGTGGAAAGGGTCAACAACTTCAAGTTCCTTGGTGTTAATATCACAGAAGACCTGATCTTGGATGGTCACACTGACCAGACTGTTAAAAAAGCCCACCAGTGTCTCTTCCACCTCAGACAGCTAACAAAGTTTGCTATGCGATCGAAGTTTCTGAAGGCTTTTACAGAGAGCACTACAGAGGCACTACATTAAGCACTGTGACTGGAGCCATCAATGCGTGGCCGGGAGGCCACTCTGCGACCAAATGAAAAGGGTTACAGAGTTGTATGAACAGCATGAGGCATGTGTGGATGTGATCTGCCCTCCATCCAGGACTTATAAAGCAGGCGATGCATCAGAAAAGCCCCCCCCAAAAATCAGTATGGACCCCAGCCATCCTAGACATGGGCTGTTTCAGCTGCTACCATCTGGCAAGTGATATCGAAGTCTTAAGGCTTGGACCACCAGACTTCAAAATAGTTGTTTCCACCAAGCTGTAAGCCTTATGAACACAGAACAGACAGCCCAAGGCTGTGCCCGTCAGTCTTTGCACTACAACACTTTTTTCCTCCCCTCACACACACACATTCATGCTCTCTTAACATACCATTTATTTATTTATTAAATTTTACTCTCTTATTCTAGTATAATTAGGTGTAGTAAAGACAATCTTGAATCTTGACCAAATTGCAGACTAATTACATTAACTGAATGGGGCATAGCAAAATGAAACTGAAAGTGAGTTTCTGTGCCCTTTAAGTGGTTGATTCACTATTTGATGAATCATGTCAAATTTCCCCTACTGACAGCAGTCCGTGACCCTGAACAATGGGGCTATGGATTGTTTCACACCGGATTTCTGTTAAGGGTACAGTCATAGGGTAAGGGCCCAAAGTGTGTTGAATTCTCAAAGTGCTGCTGAACTGGTAAAAGACTCAGCCTAGCCTTGTTTATAGATGGATGCAACAGTAATAACTACCATGTAGATTTAGTTGTTTGAAAGATTTAATAGATATGTTCATGTATGACTTCATGAATTGTGACGTGTTATTGAACATAAAGCCTTATAAAACTGTTGGAGAGCCAGCATGAGGATTAAACATAAATTATATCAGGACAAATAAAATAGATTTAAAGGTGGCAAATGATAAATGTACATGAAGTCTGACATAAGATTTAGAGGAGTCTGATTCTGTAGGACATACAGTACATCGATTAAAAAGTTTTTTAAAAAGTTCACACCGTGCAAACCACTAAACCAAGTGCTAAGTCAGTCCATCAATCTATTAAGATTACATTTCACAACAGTCACGCACCACACAAAGAATTTCATTATTTACAAATAACACTGGTATGTCTTGATAGTCCAGTTTATCCAAGTCCATCTGAGACTCTCAGAGCTGCAGTGTGGCAAACAGTTTGCGTGGGGCACTGATGTCCAGCTGCTTGCTGGAGACATTGTGTGGAGGAGTCTCGTCTCTGGAGGGCCTGCAGTTCTCCTTGTCTTCCACCAGACCCCCATAACAGCCACGGCACACAGCATGGTACATATCGGCTCCTCCAATCACCTCCACCTGGGACAGAGGCAAGATATGTGCTTGAGAGGCAGCTGGAGGTCATGTTTATTACATGTTGATTTCTTCCCATCACCCTCAAACAAGACAAGAGCCTCTGCATTTATCACACCCATGAATTATTCCCTCTCTCTCTCACACCTCACAGTGAACACAGGAGGAGGTGGAGCACATAACTAAGAGCAGTGGGGGGCCAGGGAGCAGTGAGGGGTTAGGATGCTGTGGATGTGGTCATGGGAGAGCGATGTGCAATCACTTCCCACCGCCAACATTTTTATCCCACTGGTAAGGGATCAAACCAGCCAAACTCAGTCAAAAGTCTGAAGCCCTAACCAGTCGGCCACAGCTGCCCCTAGGGGCAATAAAGTTTTGAAAATGTGTTTGGTTCTCTACACAACTCCACATCTACTAGTTTACCAAAAGTATGTTTAGAACACACCATAAGCGCAACCAAATTCAGAGTTTTCCCCTCAGGCAGGCACAGACTGGAAACTGTCTTGCTGGTCTAAACAGGACATATGAGCATTGAATCAAATCAAGCTTGTATCAAATCCATTAAATCAGACTATGTGTGCATTTATGGAACCGTGTATTACCCTCACAGATCACAATATGCAATAATATATGGGATTTGAGTCATTTGAGATACTGGATGGCATGCTAATACTTTATCTGTGTGAATATCTCTCAAACCACTCATCCAACTCTTCTTGACTCATAACTCCTCTTGAGCCCAACAGTGACATCATTTATATTACCCTGTGCACTTAGAGTTGATCATCTATGATATTTAGAATTGTCCTGCAATGGTGAGACCTCAAAGGAATTCAACTGTCAAATTCTGTGCCGACCCACACCTGCTTGCATTTGGCAGCATTTTGCATGGTATTAAACCAGCAAAGTTATTTGGCCCACTAATTAAATTACCATAACTTCCCAGTTATTAACTGTGGTTAATACACTGATTTAAAAAAATGTCTTCATCTCTGAGGTTAATAAATGGAGGAAGCTGTACATGGGCATGCACATGTAATGATCTAATTCTGATTTGTTATAAGTAATGTGTAGTTAACTGTGGTCAATACAACAAACACAGCAAAGTTCAAAGCACTTTCACAAGTATCTGAATCAGTTCTGAAGGGATTTACACTAGTCATCCAGACAAAGCTCTAACGTCAAGCCAATCTCTTCCTCTTTGGTCCTCTTACCTCCTTCTCAGCACCAAGTCTCTTAGTGTAGGCAGCCTCCTTGAAGCACTGCATGCAGACAGCATTAAGCTTCACCACACTTTCTGCCAGGGGTACCAGGTTCAGGATGTTTCCAAACGGCTGAATGGAGGAGAGTTAGAGAGTCGGTGAAAGAGGCAACCATTAGGTCATAATTGTTAAACACTGAAATATGCAAAAACAGTTGGTAAGTTAACAATCCATAGACCTGTTCAGTGTTTCACCATTACCCACTAGCTTCATACATGCTACACTATTCACTACCTACTCAAACCCCACCCTTATATTTGTTGCTCTAGCTACATTTTGTTTTGGAAAGCAGAGCAAAACGAGACAAAGTGACATTTGAACACTTCACATCCTCCATCTCTTCACTCTCCAGATACACACCTTCCTCTGAAAGGTGCCATCCAGTGCTGCAACAATAATGATCTTGCCATGGTTGGCCATTTCCTCACAGAACTCCACGGTGTCAGAAAACTGGGAAATGAAATAAATAAATAAATGAATGAATGAATGATGAGGAAAGCTCAGTCTATTAACTCATGGTAAACAAATAGTTCACCAATCACCAATGCGGCACTAGTGAGGCACATTTCAGCATTGATTACTCACAAACTGTCCTTCATCTATGCCGATGACACAGGCCTGCAGGGCCAGAGAACGCACATCCTCCAGGGAGTTGGCTGGTACTGCTTCCATTGTATTCCTGAGGAGTGACACATAGATACTTTATTAATCCAGAAGGAAATTAAGGTGTCCAGCAGTTTGAAACATCCACAACACTACATCCACATCACTAAGGACCATAAGATAAGGCATGCAAAAAGTAAAGTGTCCAAACTAATACAATATAATACAGGCACAAGATATTGACATGTGGAGTCCAGGACGATCCTAACCATAGCATAACAAAACACAGACATGGTTTGATACATAAGAGTAAACTGTTCAGCAGTGCTTCAAGTCCAAAAAATAAGTGCTGGCACTCCCCTTATTCGACTGTTGCCAGGTAAACTAGGTGGTGGGTAACAGCAGATCATTAAGTGATAAAAAGTCCTGATACGCTAAAGGCTAAAACTGAGAAGCGCCGGTACTCCGTACTGGTATGTACCGGCCCACTTAAAGCACTGCTGCTCAGTAAAGTTACCTTGTGCATGCCGGGTGATTGTAGCCAATAAAGTTTAGATATATAAAAAGGAACTACTGTGAAAATCCAGTATAAGCAAGCAGAAGGAAAAATGGTCTAGATATAATCCAGGTAGGTAAGGGTGAAAGTGAAGGTGGGACAGAAGGTGAGGAAGGCAGACTCATGCCCACAAGTCCATGACACCCTTCTCTTTATGTGTTGCATTAAAAAGCTGGATGCCTCTGGGGACAAAGGACCTCCTCAGTCTGCCTGTTGAGCAGTGCTCAACATGCTCTTTGGCGTAGTGAATGAGACAGGTCAATGACCTTCAAAATAGCATAAGAATCCATGAGAGCAGAACAATATGGGGGGTGTCTTACCTATCATGTGTGGCCATTCCTTTGTCAGAATAGCGCGTGTCTTTGGCATATTTGATCACTAGGCAGTTGTACTGTGCAATCTGGAACCTGCGAACTCTCCGCATTAATTCTGTGCTGCAAAATATAAGAGTAATTATTATGACTATGACAACAGGCAGCTGATATTGGAGCAGAAAAAAACTGTTATATTGTACCCCACCCCATCATAATTCTGAAGCAATTTGTTTTGTTGGACTCGTGAATAGCTCTGGGCATGCCACCATGCCCCCTCCTTTGTGGCCCATGCTTGAGTTTACTTCGTAAGGAAGTAATGAACTAATCTGACGGTTAATCTGCACGATGGGACCGATCATACAAATTTGTTCAGCACTCGAAATAAAGCCAGATTCACGTTTTTGCTAAATACTTGCTGCGACAGTCTACAATGTAGACTGTAGACTCTACATGACTGGTGTTGGGCAAGAAGAGGACAGGAGTGCCACTCACAAAAAGTTGCATATCCCTAAGGTAACTTGCTAATGTCATAGAGCGCGTAAAATGCCACATTAATTTAATCACGTTAAACAAGTAGTAAGCTATACAAGACCATGGTCTTATTTTTGAGCCATCTTAACTTGTAATGAAAATTTAAAATGAACTAGCCTTGTCAATATCTTTGTTAAAAACGCGCGCTACTACCTTAGCGCCAAATCGCTGCAATGTTGACATTGTTGTGTAGTGCGCCAAAATGTTGTAAACGTCAATGATCTTACGCTGATATCATATCACAGAAAATTAATACAACACTACGTGTACATTATAGGGTACTACAAAATAAAGTAGCAACCTCGTAACAAACACTCGCGCGCAGGAAACGGAAGCGCTCAGTCACCTTGGCGCCAACAACAAACATTTGTCTAGATTTTAAATAGGCCATCAGGCTTGAAACACATCAACAGTTTAAAAAAAAACATTCATTGTTTGCATTCCACACAGAATTATGAATCTGAATACCAAGCGAGGTAACGTTAAACCATCGTTAATGCAACGTCAGTCATGTTTTCACTCACCTCTTTCCAGAAAACATGGGTCCAAATATGACCTGATAACACAAGGCCCAACATTAATTGACTTACCACGTCAGTATCAATAACTTACATTTTCATCCAGTAATATCGGCATGAACAGACACAAAACGCATTTAACATTTAAACAAACATGAGGCTCATTACCTGGATTTGCCCTCGCTTCTTCCTTGGTGAGTTTGGCACTATACTCGATACATTCAGGCAATCCATTTTAGTGATACAAATACTGCTGTGATATGCAATTCAGAGGATGTTGACTGAAATAGCAGCTTCGGTCGGCTACTAACAACGAAAAACGACTTGAACGACGAGACTGTCCCGCCAGTAGATTTAAGTCGCCCGGTGTGCCGTCCTTGTTTCAGAAACAACCAATAGAGGGAGAGTGCGTCAGAAAATGAGACACGCGCACTCGAGATTGCCTCCTATGTCCCGATCCAGCTGCACAAAATGCATACATTTTTAAATGCAGTTTCTATGTCTCAAACACGTGAGAAATGACAATTTATTTGTGTCCATAATTTTATTATTTTAATGGTATATTTTAAATCTAATACTCATAAATCTGTCTAACAAAGAAACTGGAAAGAAAAGGATTTCAATTTCTTTATTTTGCCGATCATCAAAACACAGCTTTGTAAAGGGCATACTGGGTGCGACTATAGCATTTCGACAGAGAGAAGCACGATATTTCATTCAAACTAATCAGGGTAGGTATTTATTAACAATTAACAGCTAAAATGTGTTCAGAAGGTTGTTCTGATTTCACTCTCGAAACAACCAGCAGGAAGACACCTCACAGAAACTAACTTTTTCTCTTAAAAGTCACAGTCCCACCTCATGACAATGCCTACAGGGAGATTGTATCCCTGTAGCTAAATGGGTGAGTTAGAAATTCTTCCAGCCTGAAACGCCAGACATGGTCATTTACATGCCATCATGTCATTAACAAATCCCCGTTAACTTCTTAGCAATCCTACCTCATTAGTCCCATTAATTTATCGACACCTCAATAACTTATTACAACAATGTACAACTTAACATTACAACTTAGTAAATTAACAAGCAAGCCTCAGGATGAGCAGAGAGTATAGTCTAGCGGGAAGAATTGAGCAAGTGGCGCTAGATCAGGTGATGTCCACAGCCGAGAATGTGTTGCTAGACAAGATGAAGTCCACAGAGGGCTGTTGCAAGGTGGTGTGTTGTCCACAGGTGAAGGTACTGCTACTGTAACTCATGTGCCTTTTGTGTGGCTGATGGATCTGACAGCAGTAAATGCATTAGGGGAACAGACTTGAACAATGAACATGTGCCCATCTGATGGGAACTGATTAATGGGCTTTAGAGGATGAAACCTCCTTGTCCAACCAGAAGCTTGTCTTCCCCCTATCTCACTCCCGGAACGTCCATCTGCTCGATAGTTATAGATGACTGGATGAAAAATTAAGACTGACAGGGTAAGCGGCCAATAAGATTAAGAGTCCTCGGAGAAAGCCCGGTGTGTGTTAGGGAAGCGTTGGGAGTTGTAGTCTGGATCATCACTCAGACGCTTCTTGACATCACTCTTCACCTGGAAGATAGATAGATACAAATAAACACACACATACACACACACACATACACACATGACATCACTTCATACCGACAACTGATCATTGAGTGACTTTACTAATCTACCTCATTCAACTATTACAAGCTACGGTGAAGAGGGTTATGATGGGGCCTTCTCCAATAAATTAAATATACAATGTCGTTTGTGTGCCCATTATTTCCATCTGAAGTTACTGTTTCTGTTCCTTCATAGTACAGCACATACAGCAACTGTCTTTGTTGTCTGCTCAGTGTGCTGCATGTGATTGTTGGAGACTGGAGTGGGTAAAGCACCTGTTCAGTGTAGGCTTGCTGTAGCTCTGGGGCCTCTAATTCCCCCTGCAGGCTCTCTGGAGTGGTGACAGGACGCACACCAGCAGCCCTGGCGGCGCGGCTAACTGCCTCTGACAGTGTGAGGTGGGGGCCGTCGCCCTGAGCCGTCTGTGGAGGAGTGCACCACATCAGAGATCCATATCCAAGTCATATAAATTAATACATCATACGTAGTATGACATATCAACAGATACATGTATATATAGATACATGAATAATTATTAATAAATAAAGATTGAAACTGTTTGGTGGTCAGTTTGCTGGTGCTGGTGTTCACTGTCTGTATGAGTGTGAGGTTTAGCTAGTGTGTGGGTATTTGTGTCTGAGTGTGTGACTAACACTACGCACCTTCCTTCTCTTGGCTGGCATGCCATGAAGATACGCATCTGACAAAGGCGGCTGTGCCTTCATCTTCCTCTGGGACAAAATATCATGTCTGATGATGGGTACCCATTCCTGCAAACATACACACAGATATCACACTCATGCATGCCTGCATGTACACAAGCACTCATTTACATGTATCATGTAGATGTATAATAATTCTATCTATAGTGCAGTCATAATGACATTGGATCCATATAGGATGCATATAGATCCATCTAGAGTAAGATGTGCATATTGGCATTTATAGTGCAGGTTTGAGTATGTCAACACTGATGCCAGTCTAAACCCATTGGTGGCAATGCTGCTGAGTCATTCAGTGTCCAGGCCTCACCGGTGGGACTGCTGCTGCCCAGGGCTCCAGCTCGGCCCCTGGCTCCTCACGCCCCGTCCCTGCCCCTGCTGCTGCTGCTGCTGCTGTCGCTGCTGTCGCCATGGGAACAGTTCCTCTGGTCTCCCCTGACGATGCCCGTCGTGACCCTGTGCCCTCAGCGGCGTCGGCAGACGTCAACATGGCCTCCTCTGCCGTGGTGGCAGGAGCTGGAGACATGGTCTCCTCCATCTGCACAACAGCACACAAACCACAGGGCCATTCACATCAACACAATTACATATTTATATCAACCACATCATCAATGTCAAATACAGACACATCAATTGGTCAATATCAAATAATCAAATGAAATCAAATCAAACAAAAAAATGGATCAAATGCATATGACACACACGCGCGCACACACGCACGCACACGCACACACACCTCTACATTCTGACTGTTAGCCTGCTGCTCTGCCTGGGCTTCTGACTCCACCCTCTGGGCTGCTTCACTCTGAAACAAACACAGATTATGAAGAACATGAGAGAGAGTCCCTCTATGCCCGACATGCATTCTAACTGCTCCTGTCTTCTTCTCTTTCAGAGTGAGGATGTATGATCCGTACTTGCCACACCAAACAGAAACACAGTGAGACAGAGACACGGAGAGTGGGTATGATGCATACCTGAGTGTGTATGACATAGTGGATGATGTCCGCCTCCTGCACAGGGTTGTGCTCCAGGATTACATGAAGCCTCATGGACATCATACTGGTCAACCAGTTAACCAGACTGGGGTTCACCTCTGCTGACATCCTCCTCTACACACACACACACAGAATTGTGAAAAAAGGCTATATAGAACAACAATTACATAACAATTGTGATGTGATGGGTAGCAATTATGTATAAAAGTTGACTTGGTGTAGTGTAGTGTGTGTGTGTGTGTGTGTGTGTGCACACTAACAATGCGGTGGTTGATGACAGCGGTGAGGGCTCTCTGCTCTCCTCTCAGGCAGTACAGGTTGAGAGCCAGACACTCAAACAGGCCCTGGGTGCACATGTACAAGAGCCGCGGGCCAAAGGTGTGGTCTGCAATAAGACAGAAACACTCATTATCAAACACAATCATACAAATGTACAAAACAGTAGACACATCACAGATGATACTGTGGTTTTGTTGTTATGAGATGAACATTTCACATGTTGCCTTTAGATGATGGAAAATAGAGGTTTATAGTGGTATGCACAATCAAGAAATTAAGTATACTCCACTCATTTAAAACTACTATTAACCCGTAGTTTATTGTTCCCACAAATTCCTCGCATTCAGTGGAATGCAGTGTGTGTTTACCTGTGCAGCGCAAGATGTGTGTAGCCATGCGTGTAAACTGCTGGCGAAGGAAGGACAAGTTGGTCTGGACAATGTCCACTCCCTCACGCACCGTCACCGTAGCCTGCAGGACACACGCACACCGACCAAAAACAAACAAGCTCTGACTCAAAAACCCATTGGTATGTTTCATTTAACAGACTATGCTACTGCTGGCACAGTCCAATATTACTGTGCCCCACCAGATGGGAAAGTTTGTTGTCCAGCTGATGATATCCATGTAATATGAGGGCCAATCCAAAGCTTAGAAAGCTTAAGTGTTTTTACAGGCTGTCATATTTGTGTGTGTGTGTGTGTGTGTGTGTGTGGTGTGTGTGTGTGTGTGTGTGTGTGCGCGTGTGTGCGTGCGCATGTGTGTGTGTGTCTTACAAAGCTCTCGGCGATGTACTCCTCCAGGCCATTGATAAGCTCCTCAGCTGAAGACTGCAGAGAAACAAACATTTACATGTAGTGAGGCTCCCACAAATATTTAAGAGGGAATGAACAAGTGATAAGGGACCACAGGGGAGTGAGAGAAGGACAGATGGAAAGAATTCAAGAGAGGAGAAATAACCAAAAGAGCAGTAGAAGGCTATAAAATGTACAAACAGAAGTAATGATGGGGGAGGTAGAGGAGGAGAAACATTCAGTGGATTAGCAAGGCCCAGGGCTTGGCACGAAAGCCTCCATAGTTTGATATCATTTAAACTTTGTCATCTGTGGTGATTTTGCCCATAATGACCGACTTCCATTAATTTGTGAACTGGAAAGTAGAGAAAGAAAGACAGACAAGGAGCTGATATGGGAGGACAAAAATAGCAGCAGAGGAGGAGGAGGAAGTGTGTGGCTCACGTTGATGTTGGCGTCGGTGGCCTCGCGACCCTGCAAGTAGTGCTCTCGGAAGAAAGCGCTGAGCTGCGGCTGGATGCGGCTGAGGGGCTGCGGGTTGCCGTGCAACAGCAGCACCATGTCGACCATGGAGAAGCTCTGACACACCAGAGACAGGAGGTCACCAAAGAACCCTGAACACAAGCACAAACACAAAGCAGGCCCACATTCAGTTACATTGTAACTCACTTGCTAGAATCATGCAATAAGCCAGGACAAAAGCAGGTAAAGTAACTGGAATCACCGCACAAGGAAAAGGAGATATACCTCTGTACAACAATTTCTGCTCGAGAATACATTTTTGGGTGAAGCATATACCACAGATTATAGACTTTAAAGGAAAATAACCAGTCAGATCTTTCAGTCCAAGTGAACACTCATAGCAAATATAAATGCCAGTGCAGAGATCTAATAAAGAGAGTGGTTTGGGTGTGTATATGTGTTACTGTGTGATTATGTGTGATTGAATGTGTGTGTGTGTGTATGTATATATTTGTGTGTTGAGTGTGTGTGCATGTATCGTGGGGGGCGTCACTGACCCACTGCATCTCCAGAGCCGGGCGTAAAGAGGTTGCTAGTCTGGGACAGGCGCTGGATGAACTGGGCAATGCTCTCACTACTGCCCCCTCCTGCTCCCAGCGAGCCCAGCAGGGTGGAGAGTACGCCCTGCACAATGCCTGTGAACAGCTCCGGGCTCAAGGTCTCACCGCCAGGGGGCGCTGCGGAGCCAGGGGGCGGGGGTGGGGCCGAGGGCTGGGAGGAGGGAGGGGCAGTGGGAGGGGGAGGTGCTGAGGCAGGAGGAGGAGCCTGCTGTGGAGGAGGAGGGAACACTGGCTGATTGGCCTGTAGGAGAGAAAGCGAGAAGGAGAAGTTAAAGAGGAGGAAGACGCAGGGGAGGAAAGGAGCAAGAGAGAGAAAAAGAAAAATTAGAGAAAAGAAAACACAATGTGTGTGTGTGTGTGTGTGAGTGTGTGTGTGTGTGTACTCACCTGCATGAACTCGGACATGCCCTGAAGGAAAGCGGGAACACCAGGCACAGTGACAGTGATGGAGGGGGACCCACCTGGTCCAGCCCCTCCAGTTGTAGCCACACCCCCTAGCAGAGAGCCCAATAGCTGGGCCAGATTGCCCTCCATAGCCCCGCCTTCTTGGGGCTGTCCGGCCCCCTCCTGAGGCTGGGGCCTCCCATCTGTGGTGCCAGTGCTCTGGGTGGAGGGGGTGGGGGGAGGCGCAGCTCCGGTGGAGGAGGAGAAAGAGGAAGAGTTGGAAGAGGAGGAGGAAGAAGAGGAGGAGAAGGAGAAGGAATGAGAGTGAGAATGAGAGGAGGAGGAGGAGGTGGACGTTTGTTCACCTGAAGACAAAGAAAAAAAAAAAAAAAACACAGACGTGAGTGGCCATACAATGGAATTTTATGCACCGACTTCACATGCTGTACATTTAATCTATCTGGACACACACACACACACACACACACACACTGTAGCTTACCTGTGTGGACCGGCATGAGCAGCTGCCCCACTAGTCCTGACACCATCTGGCTGAGAGGCGAGGGGGCTCCAGGAACACCCTACATCAGACACACACTCAGTATTAACAAAGTCAAACAGGAACACACACACACACACACAGACACACACAGACAAACACATATTCATCCTAAATCAGACACACACTCATTATTAACACAGTCAAACAGAAACACACATAGACACACACATATTCACCCTACATCAGACACACAATCAGTATTAACACATTTAAACAGGAACACACACCGACACACACACATTCACATCCTCTTCTTCACCTGTCTATGCACTTCAGTGTGTCTGTTCATCAGATTTTCTGATCTCTTCACTATGCAAATTTAACATATCGAGTATATACTGACTCTACAGTGCGCCCATTTCATTTGCATTTGTGAGTAAATATTTTGGCACGTGAACAAGGAAAACAAAGCAGAAGCACGTATGTGAGTGACTTCTCAAAGCCCACCAAAGATGTAACGTGACAGGTTGCAAAATGTATCAAACATGAAAGCGGCTAAAACAACCACAATAATGTTCTGAAATGTATCCAACATTATAACAGCACGAAAAGCTCCATAACATTAGAAAGCTAAAACAAAATCTCCAAAATAGAGTCAAGGTACATTTTTTATAACCAACGATTGAAAAACCAAAAGAATGCTGCGCAACTGTGAATTTCTGCTTGAGAACACATTTACATTCACAGTGTGAAGCATACAACACCGATTATAGACTTTAAAGGAAAGTAACCAGCCAGATCTTTCCAAGTGAACACTCATAGCAAATAGGAATGCCAGTGCAGAGATCTAATAAAGAGAGCGACCAAACGAACAAATGAGGAAAACCAAAAGAACGAGGAACAAGGAATGAGGAAAACCAAAAGGACAAATGAGGAAGAAAGTGCCAGAAAGAAGATTAGAACAATGGAGAAAGTTGCAGGCAAGATAAAGTGTACAAATTCAACCCTGACTGGTTGAAGGGTTTCGTGTGGCTGGAATACAATACTAAGACTAAGCCCTGGTTGTATGCCACCAGTTACGGTACCTGTTAACCTATAACTATGCGAGTTTAGCTTTGGGATCAGTTTTTTCTATACAATCCTCATTCCTCATCTGCTGACTTGTGTGTGTGTGTGTGTGTGTGTGTGTATGTGTGTGCTCACCTGTCCAGGTTGCTGTCCCGGGGTGGCATTGGGCACGCTGGCCCTCAGGTTGATGGTGGCAGTCCTTGTGGTAGGCTGTGGGATGCGCGGGGCGAAGGACGGCCGTGTGATGACCACGCGGGCGTGAGGGTGAGGGTGAGGGTGAGGGTGGGGCGGAGGCGCGGTGTTCTCCCCACCTGGAGCTGCATGCTGCTGGTGACCCGCAGACGCGGCGGCGGCCATGGCTGCGGCCTGCTGGGAGATCTGGTGCACGATGGCCTGCATGAACTCAGGGGGGAGGCCTGGGATGTGGAGGGGAGGGGTGGCACCTTTAGAGAGAGACCGGCACAGCACACACACGTAACTACATCTACACCTACAACCTACAGAGGCATTACACATACATACATACATACACACACACTCACTCACTCACTCACTCACTCCAAGGCGCGCACGTACACACACAGACAGACATACACACATGTTGATTCACACATAACACACGCCTACTCCATCCATATCTCCAACATATAAAAACACACACGTGCACACACAAAGCAAGGACTGGGGCTGGTCTAAAACCAGATTTCTCTGAATGTTTGCAAGTCTGTACAAAACTGCCACTTGTACCACACATTTCACTGACTGTCATAATCAAACCCTCGTGACTGCTCAAACTGTACATTTGGACAGCTCACATTGCCAGGACAACAGATATACAGCTTTTAGTGGTCTGTCAGGAGCCAATGAGTCATTCTCACTGTCATGAGTGCAGCCAAACGCAAGTCATTCTCTGCCCCAACTGCACAGTGTTCAGCTTTAACAGAACTGGGGTTAATATCGCACTGAAATCATACAGAGCCTGTAGCGCTTGTGCATCCCGTTTAGGAGTGTTTTGCTCACCTGCGTGTCCGGCAGTGGTGGCGTTCGGTTGCCCCCCTGCCTGAGGTCCAGCGCCTGAATCTGACCGAAAAGAACAACAACACATCAGCAGTGGATCATTAGGGAGAGGAAGCATGCTAAACAGCACATTATTTAGAAGCATTAAGGCGACTTCCTCTGGTTAATCAAACAGGCAACAATGTGCTTGTCTTTAGTCTTGAATGGACAGGACAGTGAGGAATGAACAGGACGTGAGTGGGAGGGAGATGGCCAGGCAATTCAGGAAATGACCTTATGTCAGATTAAATCTACCTCAATAGGCAATGTGCATGATGTCAATGCTGAATGTCAATGATATGCTGCTTAGAACTCTAAACGATTTAAGCAGAAATAGGACTGTGTGTGTGTGTGTAAGTGAACGCACCATCCAGGTTCATCTGCATCATGACAACTGGCTCCATTGTCTGGTGTGTGATCCTGATGACCCGTGGTCCAGTCGGAGGCTGGCCTTGTTGATTGGTAGCATTGGGCTGTGGGGGTGGGGCCTGACCCTGGCTCTGCTGATCTGATTGACCGGTAGACTGAGCGGATTGTCCCTCAGTGGCATGTCTCCCATTGGACCCCATTGTAACAGTGGTCCCAAGATTCATCTGCAGTAGCAGAAGAGAGGCATCATGCTATCCCATCAACACTCATACCATAATTTCCTGACATATCTTCAGCTATGATGTTACTACTTGGGGAAGACTACACATGGGAATGCAACTCTTTTCCTCAAATTACTTTGTCATTACATAATGATCTGATCCTGCTTTATTCTAATTAATGTTTTTTAAAAGCAGTTAATAGATGGGTGCAATTAATACACGGTTTAAATTAGCCTAAAACGCCGCCCCGCCGTTTATACATGGTGCTACTTGTATTCAGGGAGACGGCCACACACTTGCATCCAGTAAAGCACTTTAATGGCTTCTTTAAATACCATTGGCTTACTTGACACAGGTGCATTCTGCAGTTTTTTTTTTTCACTTAATCACCAAAATCTGGAAATCTAGAAACTTCCAAAAAGTAAAATCGACTTTTTGTTTGCAGTATTACTCAGTCCAGTGGTCCAGATAACTCTGGAAATTTGCTTTGTTCAGTACCATCATGTGCACATATTTGTACAAGAACACCTGCAATGCTAGGCTGAAAAAATGAGTAGTTTAGACATTGATAATCAGTGAGGACCTTCAGCTTTCTCGAAAACCTTTAACAGACAGCACTCCAGCACTACAACATATAACCACCTGGCAGAAAATACATACATTGAAATGACATACATAATATTAATTTCCATACAGCCAAGTCATCGAAACAGTTAAGAAAATCTTAAGTCAATGTCAGTGGTTTTTCTGGAGGGCCAGAAAGAGGCGCTGCGTCTCACCGGAACAGGGATGTGGGGCACGGCACCCTGCAGCAGGACAGGGGAGGTGTAGTGGGAAATGGGTCGCACCACGTGGAGATGGCGGGGAGGCTGAGCAGACAAATTGCACCGCAGGTCACTCAGGTTGACCAGCGTGTTGCCAAGCAGACGCAGGGACTCCCCCACGAGGTTAAGTGTGCGTTGGTCCTCCTCTCGCTCCTGTGTCTGTAGCGACAGGACAAAACAAAGCACTCAACAGGTGGTTCTAAAATACATTCCACCTAGATAAAACTTCTAGATAGAATCGAAATCTGTGTCATAATTACTGCAAAGGCGTCCCAGAATTCCAACAGTATTTCAACATGGTGAGTGCGGGATGTGTGTCTATCTAGAGATCTCACTGATTAGCCTGACAGAGAGAGGTACTGCGTGTCTTACGTTGTTGTTGTAGTCGGCAGAGGTGGCCGCCCCCAGGATGGAGTGGGTCCGCTCCATGAATGGACGAAGGCGCTCCTCCAGCCTCCTGACTTCTGACAGCACCTCCACCAGCTCAGCAGGGCTGGGGTGACTGCAGGGATATGGGAAGGAGGAGGGGAGAGAGAGAGAGAGAGAGAGAATACAGAGAGAAGGAGGAAGAGAGGTGTTTATCTCCCCAGGTCAGAAACAGCATGGCATGGGCCTTGTTTGACTTCAGCTTTACACTTAAGCTGATGGCTCAAGCCAATGCAAGCCGGACTTGACTCAATGCCACTTTTGCATTGGGCAAACGTCCATGATGCAACATTTCAAGCCCAGAATGCATTATTTACTTTAAACCACAGAGTACAAAGTCTCCTACTTTATTTTGATCAACATCAAGCAGAAAGTGATAAGATCTTTTCTTGACATTGACTAATGACATCACTGGGTAAGAAGTGAGAAAACCTCTTTGCGAAATGTCACTGTCACTAGCAAGGGTGTGGTGTGAAAAGTTATGAATGTAATTCGACATCAGTGTGGTGACTTGCATGGTATTTTGCATGGTATGCATGGTATTTTCACGGTGCTGACGCTGTCAGGTGGGTGTGGTCCCTTACTTGGGTCCAGATGGGGTTGAGCTCTCCGTCTGAGTGGTGGTGGTGGTGGAGGATGAGGAAGAGGAGGAAGAAGAAGAGGAAGAGGAAGAGGAGGTGGAGGTGGAGGTGGAAATGGAGTCTGTGGTGGGTGGAGGGGCAGGAGGAGATGTATCCATTGGCTGAGCAGCGGGAGAGGAGGACAGAGGCGGGGCGGAGGGCTGACTGGCTGAGGCTTCAGCTGCAGGGGCCTGATTGGCAGCTGCTTCTGGCTGCTGACCCTGAAAGATAAAAACAGGGGGAACTGTAACTATGGCAACACAAATACAAACACAAACAAACCACACAGTCTTGACTTGGTACCTTGGGGACTGTTATCCTCTTTACTGTTGCCCATAGTTATGGGATGGTGCATGGTAAATCATCACTCCTCATGGGTCTTTTGGGAGGGACTGCCTCTGCTGTTGTCCCAAGTTGTGAGGCATGGCGGCCACTGACCCTCCTTGCAGTAGTGCTGGGTTGCCATGCACCATACCTCAGTTATGCTGCTATAGCCTTGTGCCGCCACAAACCTTTCATGAGTCATGACGTAAGACTCTCTCTCTCCCTTTCCTTATATATATATATATATATATATATATTTATGACACATATGTGTGTCATTTGCTTCCTCTGTCCACAATCATCTCTGCTGAGTGTCATCACTACCTCCTTACAGCGGACTCTTGTCACCTTCCCCTCCTAAGTGGACTGCAATGAACACTACGGGAGGCTCATGCCAGGATCGTCTCCTCATCCTAGAGGGCCTTCCTAGACACCCTTGCCAGGACCCACTCCCCTTCCCTGAGGCTTTGTGACTGAGCCCCCTGCACAATGGCACTGTCAAATGGACCCTTATTGTTACCCCCATGATCCATCTCACTCCTTGACTGAATTCCTATATAAACATCTAATTGGCTGAGTAGACTAAGAACAAATACTTTTTGGATTCTGACAACGAGTGACAGTGTTTGAAGGTATCTGGCTGTGTATTACCTCAAGTCTGTGTATCACAGCCTGGATGTCTCTCAGCAGGTTCTCAGCCAGCTGCAGGCGGAGTCTGGGCTCACTCTGCACTGATTGGTCCAAGTTGATGTGCAAGTCCACCGAACCATTACTCTAATAGAGAGAAAAGAAAGATTTAATGGAATGACCAGAGATTCACGGCTGGTTTAAGGTCTAATCTGAAACAGTCTTAGCAGTAGTCCCTTGGAGAGGGCCGTTTCTATGGTAACAGAACTGACCCCAGCGCTAGTGGTGACACGGGCAGTGCGGCCGGCCTCTCCAACTCCAGACATCATCTGCTGCACAGACATCTGGGGGGAGACAGACACAGACAGACAGACACACACACACACATTAACGGCATACACAAAAACAAATCAAACCAAGCATAATGTTGAACAGCACAGACATACATAATTGCATTGCACCATACAAAATATACACAAGGCCAAAAATCTACATAAAGACACACCCACCTGGATCTGCTGAGGGTCCATGATATTGACAGGCAGATTGAAGGTGCCCAGCATCACGTAGCTGTTGCCGTTGCGGTCGTGTGGGCCACCCGGAGGGGCAGAGGTGGAGGAGGCCGTGTGAGGTGGGGCAGGGCCACCATCAGCGGCCCCAGATGAGCCCGCCACACCCCCACCAGCCCCACCCGACTGAGTGGTCTGGGGTGGGGCACGCTCCACCAGATGAATGACTTTGCCACCCACATCTGGGAGGAATGAGGAAGGACACAGTCACAGATTGAAAGGAGGAGAAAGCAAATACAATGTAAATACTGGCCAGTTCCTACTCTGATAATCTGGTTCTAGAGTGTGCAGCGTGCAGTACAGACTTACAGTGCACTGATAAAAACTGATAATGGTCTTGGCACTGGCACATCCTAAATATGCATAAAATGTAGGCCTAAGGTTTGAGAGATTCCTTAATACACAACTCATTGTTTCACCGTCATGCCACAAATGTGTAGTAGAGGCTCTTTGTACCTAATCGCTAAGCGTGCAGCGTGCATGTGTGCGAGTGACTCACTGTACTCAGTCAAAGTCCTATCATCCTGCAGCACCCGGCCCTGGTAGATGAGTCTCTGCTTGTCCACTGGGATTTCCACTGAGGCAGCAATGTGCTCCTTAAACTCCCTCACAGTCAGCTGTGAAGAGCACCAGGGTGGTTGGGGGGGGGGCACAATATTTACAACACAGGACACTTTCAGACAATCCTCAATGTGTCCAGGCATGCACACAACACTAGTGTAAGAACTGCCGTTACAGTTTACTCCATGTTACAACCAGCCAGACTTGGGCTGAGAGAATGACCTTACCTCTCCTCTCACTTTGTAACTCCTGCTTTGGGAGTCCAGAGTCTTCACAGTGACTTCTATAGTTGCTGACTCCTCCATACCTCTCTAGAATAGAAGTAATAGTCAAAATGCGAGAAAAGGATGAAATTCGACAAAACTCTTTCCCAAATAAACTAAATTGTGTGTGTTATTATATTGCGAAAAAAACTGTGAACATTTTTTTAAGGTCATGTACCGAGTGCGCTGATTAGCTAAATGAAATTTGAAATATGATTAACAACACTCTACCCACTAATTGCAGATTTTATTGTGATCGCTGAAGAAAAACTTAACATAAAACTTAACAATGAAAGGCAGGTCTAGAACAGGCCTAGAACAAGTTATCATATACCACTGAAATTTACATTTCAATGGATGCGTGGTGTGTAGTCTACAACAAATTTAATAAGGCATCTTCTAATAATAGTGCACAAATCATGGTGCGCCCAATATTTTCGTGGGACTTTACAGCTCATTATCGGGTTGTTATGGTTCACGTCCCTTACAACACCAACAAGCCACAACACAAATTCCGCACTCTACAAACAGGAGCCTGACAGCATCCGGCAAACACTAACATTAGCTGTTTAGTGTGTCAAGAAAGTCCAATGATCTGGCAGTTCATTAGCCCATCAATAGTTTGTCTTAGAATTACAACTGCATAGTTAACAGGATAAATACTAGTTTAAGATAAGTTTAGCCAAATTAAACTTACCCTGTTGTCACTTTCGATGTGTAGCTAGCAACCTAGCAACCTACCGAGCTAATCCCTATTACCTGGTTTTGCTTGCGTCGTTGATATAATTTATAATTTTAGTCTGTCTGATTGACACTTCTGTTTAACGACAGAAGTGTCAGATCCAAAATTCAGCTACTTTCACACACTAAGAATGTCAAATGATTGTATTTTCCAAAAATGTTTGCTGCTCATATTCCGGTAAAAGAGTTAGCTTTGAGGTTAGCTACTTCGGATAATGCGACAGCACCAGTAAAAAGCCCCTGTGACGTAGTAGGTATTTCTTTAAAGACTGTCTAGTGTAATTGCCTGATTCAAAATTAGGAGCGCTAAAGAGCAGAACAATTTAACGGCATACCAACAACAACAACGACGACGATGATGATGGTGGTGTCGGGGCTTTGGCTATATAGAAATAACTGGGTGCGTGTGAGGCAGTCTTCACCCCAATATATAGGCCTATGTGAAAATATAATGCTCTAACTAAGTTAAAGTAGCCTATCCTATCTGTGTGAGATGTTTCTTTTTATGTTGTCTTTTTTATGTGTCTTTTTTATACTTTAGGAGGAAATGTAAACACATTCATCAAATGTTGACATGAGACGTAGGCTAAGGCTACAACAAAAATACCCCATTAAAAATAAAAATACGTATTATGTTTCTATTAAAATATAATAGAAACATTTTAGTAATAACAGAAGCATAAATAATGTTAAAAGATGACAAAACAATACTAATTTAGATATACAGAATCTATTGTGGTCTTATTAGGGCACAGCTTACAAAGGTTAGCAATTAGAAACATTTTACTCCACTCAACTGCACAAATGACTAGAACATCACAATTGAAAATAAATAGTCTATTAATTCCAGTTATAATATAAAGCCTATATATTCTTTACAATTATGCTACAGCAATTTCAAGTGCCCAGGGTGCACACGTATGTTTGTAAAAACAAATTTCTGTATATCTGGGACAAAAATATGCATACCTTTAAAATGTTCATATTTTCTGTTTAACTTGGTCTAGAGGTTAGATAATATAAGACTATGCTTTCTTAACAATGAGACCTGAACATGTTGGTGGATTAAAAACTAAATTGAATGCTTAGAGAATCTGTGCATTCGTCTCAGAAGAGTCAAAGGATGCTTGTGATGGTTAATTTGCCCAGTGCCTGCATTTTCTTCTGTGCGATGTAGGGTAAAATGAGTTTCTGTCAGATCAGGGGGCTATCAAGGTTACTGGTTAACGTGAGTAACTTTGGGACATAACACTGATCTCTTAAAGAACCCTCCATTGAGCATCAGTTGTTTACTCCATAAGTTACCCAGTGTAGCCAGTAACCTGGCTTTGTAGTATAGCCCCCAGGTGTGTCACGCAGTTAATTGTGTCACACTTTGTAGGCTATAGTCTGTTTTTATGCACTATAACTACTTACTTCTTGTATTGCTACACTTTCTAACTTTAAGTTAAAAGAGAATAGCTATTTCTGAACCCAAGGAAGGAAGGGAATGATTTCGAAGATTACCCAAGGAAGTTGGTAATTACGCTGCTGTGATTTTTTCCAAGACGCACCTACAATTACGCGAGCGATGTCCGCCCACTGGAGAATTGGGCAAGCTGAGACGGCGCTCTGGGTGTGGCGAGAGGGCGAGAGGCGTTGCTTTTCTCCATTCAAGTGTAAACTGTTTGACGGGAGAAAACTCTTGCTGACTCCTATAACTTTTGCCGTTTCGAATGCCTGAGCGTATTTTTAGCTTTTCAGGCGCGTGTTCAAGAAGAAAACGACTTCAAGGCCACCAGTCACCCAAGCGTCGTTACGAGGGAGTGCCGTAATCTACAGACACGCTCTGCTTCATTATCAACCGGTGCCTCTGGATTCATTTATCCATTGAATATCTCGAAAGAGAGGCGATCATGACGGAACAGGTGGAGAAATCGCTGTAAGGTATGGGTCTATGTGCAGGGATAGACAGAGGTTTCGAAACCGTGTTCTCCATGTCCTGTACTTCGCCGTTATCTTCGTTTTACTTTCAATAATGTTTGTATTAAAGAGGACATACTTGCACTTCAAGGACATTAAGCTCTGGCAGCTGACAGACACCTTAGCTGACCTAAATGTCAAATAGTTTGTTGTCGTGTCAGCCAGGAGACTGTGTAACGTTACTGTAATGACTTATCTGTGGTTTAGTGGAATGTAAGCAGTTAAATGCTCATCTAATTTCTGCTGACAGTGTAGTGAAAAGGCGGCGACCCTGCGATAACAAACTCGGGAGTTTGTCTTGCCTGTACTGTGGGGGGCATTTCGAACATAAATTAAACACTTAAGTGATCATATGTAACTCGTCAACCCCATGCTGACCTCTGTCCATAATGAAGTCAGGATAGAAGCGGTTTGAGCACAGGTGCCTCGCAGGCCAACTAGGCTACCTTATGAAGTGGCGCCTTCAGTTAATTGCTATTTTTCTGTCATCTGTTCCGTTTTCACTTTCCATCAGCTCTGCCATCCTTTCACCTTCTCTGCATCTCTTGGCTTTTCCTGTGCCCCCTCTTTGTGTTCTTGCGCTTCCCCCTCTCTCTTCTTCTTCCTCGGTCTCAGACATGCGGCGTTTCAGTTCCGAGGGCTCTTTGCTGGACCTGGATGTGTTTCCGTGGCGACGGGTGGGGCTCAAGAAGGCCAAACAGGATCAAGAGGGCTGCAATGTACTGGACGCCTGCATCCCGCACCTGGAGGAACCCGAGAGCCCGTTCGAGGCGCCCACCCCAGCCATGAGCGCGCGGGGGCGCGGGCGAGAGCTGGTGAAGGAGCACAGCGTGAGTGTGGAGAACATCACCGACTTCGACAAGGCGGCCGGCGGCCTACAATCATCTTCGCTGAGCGAGAGCTACCGTGCCTACAGCGATAGCCAACTGGCACCGGACCCGACGGGCAGTAGAGACATTGTGGGCCCTGACGCCCCACCGTCTCCATCCAGCGCCAAATGCCACCCGCTTCCCAACATGAGCCTCCACTCTCACCACGCCAGGGCCCGCCTTTCGGCTGCCAAACTCCACATCAAGAGCCTCTTCTCGGTAACCTCCAGTCTCTGTTTGTGTGTATGTTTGTGTCAGTCAACATGAACATCATCTCCTGAGTTTGATTACCTTCTCCATTACAACCAGCTTTACTGGTCAACCCTCTGTCTGCCCTCAGTCATGTGAGAACACACACTAAATGATTTGGCCAAGACTTTTAAAATATGAACAAAGCAAAACAATCAAATTTGTAACATGACTCCATTTATAAGGTTGTTGCTCTACTTTCCTAAGTCTACAACGAAAATATGCCTTCGAATGTGGACATTTGCATTTTACCTGTGCTAGAGAATTTGTAGATATATAAACATTTACTTGGTTGCTTCCGGAAGAGTCATATATGAATATTATCCTCATCTCTCTGTGGGTGCATGAAGACATTTTGATAGGTAATACATGTGAGTCAGGTTTTGATGTCTGATTAGTATATTTGTGTGTGTGTGTGTGTGAGTCCATATGAGGAGAACTGCATGCCATCAAGCCATTTCGTCAGACTTCCCAATCATCATGTCGACACCAAACCAGTCTGTCACAAAGACTGTCACAATAAATGTTGTAATATTGCAAAAGATCTAATGCAACTTTACAATATACAATAGCAGAGAAACTTTGGATTGTAGTGATATAAATGTGTAGGAGGTAGTGGAGAGCACGAGGTCAGCAGTGTCACGTCGTAGTGATTGTGTCTTTGTGAAGTAGTTTATGAATGGATGTGTGTGTTTGACATAGTGGCTGAATTCCAATGTCTCCACTGAACACTATGCCCCAAACCTCAATGACTTAATTAGTATGAATCTGCCTCATGATTAGTTGACATGTTAAGACATATTAAGTCTTTTAGGGTACATCACTTGGAGCTTAATGGGGACATTGGAATTCACTGATTGTGTTTTGTCAGTCTGATAGCTTCTGTGTTTCCCATGTGATCTCCAGTCTCAGAGCCCCCACTCGTCCCACTCCAACCTGGCAGCCACTGAGCAGAAGAACAGGGCAACTACGTAAGTAGATGCCACATGGCATGGCGCATAACACACAGCAAGCAGTGGACAGAGAGGGAGAGAGGGTCATCATTTATAGTGGTAGTCTCCTAGTGAACTGGAACTGTTCTCTTACAGGATCATTTGACATGGTTTTACTCAGTTAATGGAATGGCAGAAATCAAGTCACGTTGTTAAAGTAGCTGATGTTGAAAATGTAGTTGTATGCCCATTTCAAAGAGAATGAATTTTCAGGCATTGCATCACTGGTCTTTCCTGCACAGATAGTTCTTCTTTTTTCCCTAAGCTGTGCATGACCACTTCATGACCCATTTCTCATTCTGCTTTCTGTTCTCACCTACTAAGCCTGCTCAGGAAAAGCCCATGCTCTGTCTGTCTATGATGCTCAGTCTCATCATAATCATCATAATCCAGCAAGTCCACTATTGTCGTGTAAAACCTGTTCCTTTCCTTCCAATTCTTCTGTAATTCACCTATCTCTCCCTATATGAAAAAAGTCAGTGTTGAACTGGAATGATCAATAAGGACCTCGCTATGTACAATTCTAATTGAACAAATAGGTTGTGTAGCGCTGACATGCATGGAATAATAAGATAGATAATTCTCTTAACATTTACATGGATATTAGTTATTAGGAAAGTTGTTCCATCCTTCTAGTGTTCCACATAGCCTCATGTCTCTCTCTCTCTCTATCTGTGTGTCAGTACCAAGGAGAGTCGTTCGCGTTTGCCCTTCCTGAAGCAGTGGAGTCAAGTGGGCCACTCCAGAGCCCGCATGAGCCGCGAGGAGCTGGAGTCTTGGGCTCAGTCGCTTAGCAACCTGCTGGCCAGCCGCAGTAAGTAGCCACTCGCGGCGGTTTCTGACAGAGAGGGCAAGTGAAGGAGGGATGGAGGGAGAGGAGGAGAAAGATTGGGGTGTGGTGGGTATGGTTGGTAAACGAGCAGCTGGATTAAGGTTAAATGCTGGGGTCAGGCGACTGCATGCTGTTACTGTGAGAAATCAGGTTTCACCAAGGTTTCACTGGATTCTTTTCATCCCTTCTAGTCCTCAAGGCATCAGCTTTTCATTGAGTGAGTGAATGAATGTGAAGGCAGAGAGATTAGTCACACAAAGGAAAAAAATGGGGCTACCTCTAAATCATCTCAAGATGGCTGGGGGGAGGGGGGGTATTGTAGTTAATCCCCATTCTTCACTTCAGTTAGTGCAGAGAAGGTTATAATGTTTATGTAATGTTGGACTCCTATGATATTGTAGCATAGTCTGCTGTCCCTTTTAATTTGGTAAATACTCTAGTGAATTGTGTAACATTTGCATGTTCCTGGAGACCCATTTTCTTTGCCAGGCTTGTGAGGTCACTGCTTGCGTGGGTGCGTGTGTGTGTGTGTGTGTGTGTGTGTGTGTGTGTGTGTGTGTGTGTGTGTGTGTGTGTGTATTGAATTGTGTTAGAGGCTATCCAGTGGGTGGGAAAGATGCAGCTGTTCCCACACCCCTATCAGCTCCTCTGAGTGTGTTCCTCATAACAGCAGACAGCGCTCAGCGTTCTGTGTCTGACTCCCTGTTCGCTCTCATCTGCAGTGGGGCTGTCCGTGTTCGGGGCCTTCCTGCGGTCGGAGTTCAGCGAGGAGAACCTGCAGTTCTACCTGGCCTGTGAGCAGTACCGCCACAGCTCCAACAACTTCAGCCTGCAGCGGCGTGCCCGCGACATCAGTGCCACCTACATCCAGGCAGGGGCACCTCGAGAGGTATGCACAATACACCCAACACCCAACACACATAGATAGATAGAAGATACAGGCCAGTGTCATAATGCTAGTTGTTTTTACCCATAAATGCTTAATGAGCATGATTCAACTTGATTCTACATGATTGACTCAGTAATGCCAGTTCAGTCTTCTAGGGTTCAGGGCTTACATTTAAGTAGTAAGTAGTACTCAGTGACCAATAGCCAAGCCCTGAGAGTGGACTGATTTTATGTTGTGTGCTGCGGCTTGTGTGTGTGGCAGGTGAATCTGGACAGTAAGACCCGTGAGCTGACTCTGCAGCTGCTCCAGGCCCCCTCCCACACCTCGCTGTCCATGGCCCAGAAGCGCATCTACTCCTTGCTGGACACAGACTGCTATCCTCGCTTCCTGCAGTCACACATCTACACCACACTGCTGCAGGACGCTGACTAACTCAGCACGAGTGTGTGTGTGTGTGTGTGTGTTTGTGTGAGAGACTGCAAGCACTGCTTCATGTAAAGGCACATCTACCTCTCCCTGCTGGAGGATGCCTAGTAGGTGGGGATGATTAGGTGGCAGAGACTACTGATGGGGGAACATTATGGCTGCCCAGCACTAGAACATAATGGCATTAGTTTCAACTCTGGGAGCTCACTGGAATAGTGCTGTTCTGTGAGTGTGTGTTAGAGTGTGTGTGTGGAAGTAACGGAGGGCGTGTAGAGCCCAGATCACCCCCCCCCCCCTCACACACACACACACACACACACACACACTTACACACTTACACACTGACCAAGCACAGTGGAGGGGACTCAAGCACTAATCATTAAACACAATCGCCATAGCAGCGCCGCTGCTCCGGTCTAACGAGCAGAAGCCGGGACGCGTGCTGACGGGACGGAAAAACACGTCAGGCAAGACTCAGCCGCGTGGGAGGACCAGCAGTCAGCTTCTCAAAAGGATCCAAATTTTTCCTGGAACTGTCGGCCTCCTTGTTCTCCACTGAAAATCACCCCCTCGCCACCCCACCCCATCACCCCCACCCCCACCCCCACCCCACCCCACCATCATCCTCACAAGTTTGTTCAGTCTAGGTTCAAGGGTACTGGATTTGGCAGCA
This sequence comes from Tenualosa ilisha, assembly GCA_015244755.2. Taxonomy (NCBI): domain Eukaryota; kingdom Metazoa; phylum Chordata; class Actinopteri; order Clupeiformes; family Clupeidae; genus Tenualosa; species Tenualosa ilisha. The sequence goes on along the minus strand of PYXC01001802.1, from coordinate 2,322,148 downwards.
ACATGCTAGAAGATATGACCAGGCAAACATCACAGAAGTTAGACACTGGCCATGACATTGTTCTTTTTTTTTTATCTTGGTTGAGTATTTTTTTTACGTGAATGTTAAACCATGTGAAAGACACACATTTAGGAATAAATAATTTTTATAAAGATTGTTTGTTTTTGTCTCTTTGTAAAAGCAAGCTGTTTGTTTTTAACTTGACACCTTAATGAATGGTTTGGCTCCGAGGAAAAGCTTTTGTTGGATCTTTGTAGCTGATCCAGAAGACCTCCAAAATGAATAGCTTAAAGGTCAGGGAGTCGTGAGCTCTTTGCTCTTCACAAGGGGTTGCTGGGAGACGTGCTTAGTGGCCGGGGACGCAGTGTATTGTCTATCTGTGACGGGGGAGTATGTGTGGCGTTCTGTGTTTGCGTGCTGGAACAGTGTGTGTGTGTGTGTGTGTGTGTGTATGAAATGGGTGTTCTCTGTGTGTTGTGTACTGTGTGTATGAGAGTGTCTGGTGTGGTGTGGTGTTCTGTGTGTGTAATGGAAGCATGTGTGAGAGTGTGTGTGTTGGGTAAATGTGGTAAACTGTGGGTAAATCTTGTGCACTCCGAGCTAATGGAAGAGACAGCAGCCCTGCTGTGTGAGTCATCTGTGAGAGAGCTACACTCCATGGCAGCCTGCACCTGGTTGATGCAACTCCACACTCATCTCACATCATCCCTCACTTCTCCTATTCTCCTGAACTGTGTGATCTGCAATATATGGCCTTCATTCACCTTTGCTGTCATAGCAAAAATCTATATTAAATTCATTAATTGTTTTCTTCAATTTATTAAGATGGTTCCTAAGAATACTAGGTATGAATGGGTGAATGGCAGAATCTTTGCAAAAATGCTTAAGTGAGAATAAAGAACAAATTTCTTTGTAAGAACAGTTTGTGAATGAGTACTGACATTATCAGTGTGCAAAGGCTTTCCATTATGCCAGTTGCTTTGGCATCACATGTCTGAAGAACAGGTTAGATAGGAAGAACACCTGATAGCCACAAACTGCCAGTAGTGCCCAGTGGGAGAGAAATTAAATCTGACCCCGAATCAGACTGGAGCCCAACCCCATGAGCACTTGGTTCTGAATCATAGACAGTAAAAGTTCTGAATGTGGTACAGACACTACTGTCACCTACGTCACAGCTCTGCCACGCCTTTGTGTACACACACTTTTGTGTCTAATTTGTGTGCTACTCGTATGTCCCTTTCTTTCCTGGCAGCTCTGTGACTATGACATCACCATGATTCAGGTATTTTTCCGTTGATCCTGATGAGGGCAAGAATCAGGAAAAGAGCTTTCTAGAAAAGCTATTCTAGAAACTGGCCTGTCCTCTGCGTCACATCAGACACCAACACATTGCAGAGTGCACTGGTACAAGACCACTGAAGACTGCTCATGTGAATTCAATATACTCAATTAAAAATTGAGGACCCTAATTTGAAATCTGGGCAAATTAATTGACTAAAAATATTAGTTAATATTAATAATATACTACGACCCTAATTTCTTAAATAATGGCAGGGGTCTTCAATTATTTCAGCTGCGCTAGACACATGCTTATATTTTGTGTAGGCTTTGTATTATAGACAGACCTTTATTTCTAGATGTAGGCTTTTCTTTGGTGGACATGGTGTTTGTATGTTCTGTGTACGGTGCTCCTGCAAAGCCTTTCCAATGTTTGACCCCAACCTACTTTTCTGTATAGACTACATTAATATATCTATGTATACTTTGCTGAAGTGTTCTGCTTATTTTGATCAGCTGGTTTGCTGTAGGAAAAGATAGCCTACTTTTAAGCCAGAATACCCATCTATGGCTACGCACAGCGGCATGGGAAACCAATGTCTATTTTCATCTCTAGGAATAGTCTACAACTGCGGGAATTCTGATGATAAAACGAGACCTCTGTCTATATTTCATGCTTCAGAACCTGTAGCATTTTATTAGATGACCAGCGACGGTATTTCAAAGTAAGCTTTGCTATCGCTATTTAGGTAAACGTGAAAACGGTAATCAGTGAAAGTAGCGTTAATAGTCAAATAACTGTCTTTTTGACATCATACAGGCAGCCTAATTCTAATCCAGGCACCTTGATCAGAGGATTAACTTTATTGTTGACAGGCACTTTCAACACCAGAACTAGGCACCAGAACTAGTGACGTGACTCCTCCTAGTTTAGAGACACTTTGATAGGAAAAGACGAATGGCTCTGTACAAAGGTCGCGCTGTGATGCGCTGCGCTGTCAGCAGGACCTGCTACTTCGGACAGGATCAGACACGCATAACGCACACAAGTGCTGCAAGTAGCATTTACAGAATATTTAATTGATTACCTTAAAGTGGTAGAGATGTGGGCTACATAATGGCTTACTGTTATGCACACAACAATATGTTGAGAATTCGAAATGTCCAAGCATGTTTGATCATTCATTCATTCATTCATTCATTCACTCCCCCCGGCCTGAATTTTCATCAGCTATGACTCTGGCTATTATTATAATTCAGGCCGGTTATTATTTAAAGAATTACGGTATTCACGTTTTTGCCATTTTAGAGGCAAAAACAAGAACTTTTAATCTCTTATAATGCTCGTATAATGAAATACTTGAATGAGAATGTGCTTGTTGATTGTTTTTGTACTCTGCCCTCCATTTAAACTCGGCTCCACAACACTTCACGCATAACTTAAGAAAGCACAGCTACACAGTCTTGTGGTTATATCAGCTTTTATAAAGCCAAAATACGTTATAAAACACCTGAGTATAATGTTAGTTTTAACCCGTCACGTCAGTCACGTCATTGCATAATTCCCAGTTCAATATAAGTTGGCATTAAGAGAGTCTAGTTGACACTATAGTTGTGTTAGTGCGTGCAGAGCTTGGGTATGGTTGAGTTTGGGGATGCTAGAGAGGATCCGCCTGTCCTGTCTCCAATCTACTGGTGGTGTTGCCCCGAACTGTATTTGGGGGGGGGGGGTTTGAGGCTGGCGTGGTTGGCAGTGCTTCACCTACTGATGCCACCGTTCACCTAATGCCCTGTGTGAGCCACCCACCACCTCTATGTGTGTGTGGAGGTTTGGCAGGAATATGGGGGTGGGTTGGAGGGGATCACCAGGGCCGCGTGCTCCGCTGCTCCTGCTTCTGCCGTACCCATTGAGCCATGCAGCGACCCTCACCCCCCACCACCCACGACCAGTCGCCCTGCGCCGTCCGCTCCTGTGGCACTAGCTCGGGCAGATCGCTCCTCTTCCTCGTCTCCACTCTCTCTTCGGCTTTCCCTCCTTCTCCACGGCCTACTCGCTCCCTCTCTGAGGGCAGCTGGTTCTCTCCCCAGATGCTCTGGCTGTTCTGCAGACCCCCACCAGTCCTAGTTCCAGGCTGTGGTTTCCCTCCTGTGCCCACCAGGGGTTCTATGGGCATCGGAGTAAGGGATGACTCCTTGCTTGAGATAAGAGGAGGAAGGGAAACTGGTAGAGAGTCCTGCCTGCAGAAAGACAAACCGTAAGAGACACAGGGTGAGGGTGGGGGTGGGGGGTGCCCTAAAAGTACCCAGCTGCATAAATATGCCGATTCCAAGAGTCACATCCTCAGTAAACTCCCCTGCTGGACCTTCTGTTCTGTGACACCCGCAACACACGCTTGGGGTCACATGCACGTGTGGGAAGGATGGCTAACGATGTGCTAATGATGAGTGTTCATGCATTTGCTCAACATGAGTCGTGAGTGTGGGAGTGTCTCTAATGAGAGAGAGAGTGTGTGTGTGTGTGTGTGTGTGTGTGTGTGTGTGTGTGCACACTGCACATGATGGAGCCGCCTGGAGGTGGCAGGGACTCATTATATGGCAATGTCTACAAGAGTTATTGTTCTGAGTGGGGTAAGGGTTATATAACTGAGTGGGTATGTGAGTATAAGAGTGAGTGTGTGTATGTGTGTGTGTGTACCTGAGTGAGTGCATGTGTCCCATATATGTCTGCCTCCCTGTTTGACCCTGTCTGTCTCTCACTGGTTGCAAACCTGAGAAAGCACACACACACACACACACACACACACACACACACACACACAAAGGCACACTCCATTAACCCAGCTCACACTGTTGTGACAGCGGAGCCCAGTTGTGAGTTTTATTAGGCTATTAAGGATTGTACCATTAAAGACCATGACTCACATGTAAGAAAGCTGTAAACACTTCATGATACTCAGCTACATCCTGCCCAAACGGCCCCAAACCATTTACCATTATGCTAACATGCATAAATGGATGCATATTCTAGGCTTTTTTCCAACCTTCTTTGCATGTATGCATGCAAGTATACCTACATTTCTGCCTGTCCAATACATCACACAGCAAATCCAAGTGGTTTTCTGACCAAATAACTCTAACTTGGACTTTCTTAACCAAGTCTTCATTAGGCATCGTTCTGTGGGTGTTGCTCCACTACTGGCCTATCATACACCGCCCTCTCCAGCTCTTCCTCTCTATCACTGACAATAGGCTGCTTGGTCTGCCCATTGCTCCCAGCCTTTGTGTTTCACTAGGATTATGGTCTGGACAACCTCTTTGCAATTTGATTTGGGCATTTGGGGGGGCTGTGGTCATGTATGTATGTATATATGTGTAGTCATGTATGTCAGCACAGTGAAGCGTGTACAAACAATGTGAAGCAGTTTTGATTATGATGCAGCTAGACAAGGTCATACAAACATCAAATTCTCAAAACATCGAAACTGAAGCCCTACACTGTGTGCAAAAAAATGGTGTGAATTTGCCCATAACGGGCATAAACTTTTTCCTGGTATCAGGGTTATTGAATACAGAATACAGAAATCCAGTCTATCAACTTACACCGTTAAGTGGCAAAGCAGGAAGTACAGCACTACGCATTAAGTTCTTGTGGTGATTAGCAAGACACAATTATGTTTACTGTCAACATTCCACACCTGAGAAGTCGAATCATTATGCCAGCCTAGTTAACGGACATTTTGCAATCTGCAAGACATGCAGATCAAACTACTTTTGAGCTAATATTTCAACTCTTCCCATGAAATCTACATGGCTGAACTCCAATCTCAAGTCAGTTCCTTTCTGAGCTTATACAGTGTGTGGTAAATTCACTGTGCTTGTGTGAGTGTGGTTTGTTGTGTACCTGGGAGTTTGATGGTGGCTTCCCGGTCCTCCAACAGGAGCCCCATGCCTCGAGTGTTGATATGGCGACTGTACATGTTGCTCCTGGCAACCAAACCCCAGGGGCTTCCAGGCGGATGATGTGATTTGGGGGAAGTGTAGCATCAATACATTTGAAGAGGGAGGGGGGACGGGGCAGAGAGAAAGAGATAGAAACAGAGAGAGGAGAGAGAGAGAGGTGGATAATGGACAGAAAAGAGGGAGAGAGCAGTGCCAAAGGATACAGAGTGGGGAAAAGAATCAGAAAAGAACAAAAACACAACATAATAAAATGAAAAAACTAAAATCAACTTAAAATTCACAAACGAAAGTAAACGGCAACCCAAGCTACGACCATAACTCATATTAAATATTAAAAATGTGATATACTTAATGTATATAAAGGAACATAAAGTCATGTGATGTCGAAAAGAACAGTAAAACTGAAAGACATCATCTTTGAATGACCTTACTGGTATTCAGAGAGAGATGCCTGAGCATTTGTTCCAGCTTGCTTGGCACCTTCATCTTTCAACAGAACCAGTCTTAACCAGATAAGGAAACTGAGAACTTAAATCAGGCATGTCGACTCAACATGAAGCTCCTTCATGGACTCAGAAATCACTAGACTGGCACTGGGGTGACATCATCTCTTTTTATTTATTTATTTGCTTTCGTCGCACTTGTTGCCTTAAGAGTCTCAGGTTAAAACCAAGCACTAAAAACATCAGCAGTAGAAACTCCCCCCGTAGAAACTCAGCACCCAAATGGCTACAGATCAGGGGGGTATTCCAAGTAGGCAGTCAAGTGATGTAATTTACCTGGGTAAAGTACACTAGAAGAAATGGTAAACCTCCTAATAGAGTGCCTGCTTGATTTGTTTAGTCAAGAGAATGAAAGACCCCAGGCTCTTCTATTATCAGGTTTACCACCACCTCCAGCTTATCTTACCCAGGTTTGCCATTTAACCATCTAGTTGGAATACTCCCCCAGGTGAATTATTGTAAAAGGGACATACACACACAGCCCTGGACAGAATACTTACAGGAGAAACACTTTTTAAAAAAACATTTGTCATGTTTCAGATTGTAGCTTTAGGACATTATCATTATTACGTCATCGTCTTTTTAAAATCTGTAACCAACGTAATCAGTGGAAAAGCTCAATTGAAATGGTCTGGTTAAGACTAAGTAATGGAGTAAAGGCCAATAAAAGTTCACAGCCTGCAGTGGCACAGGCTTGGAAGAGAAGGAGTCAATGGAAGCCAAGCTGTGATCGATTAAGAGAACTGAGGAAAGAGGGAGAGGGAGAGAGAGAGAGAGAAAGAGAGTGGAGTGTGTTGTGTAATGTGTGTAAAACAAATGCATTAAGGCAGATGGCGTGGGGTTTGCAGGACAGAGAAAATAATAACATTACAGGGGGTTATTGACAGAGAGGACAGCAGGGATGGAGGGATGGTGGAGGAGAGGATGGCCGTGTTTGGAGGAGTGAAAAGAAGAGAGGGAAAGGTCATTGCACAGAAGCAGAGGAGGAGAGGAGAGTGGCAGTCAGATAAAGAGAAGCACACAGAGACTACGGCCTGTTTGTCCACTGCACAAAGCCGAGGACATAAACAAACACACACGTCACACACTGATAACAAGGCACCCCCCCCACCCTCCCACCACTCCTCCACTCCACCCTAAACACACATTCCTTATGCCCAGGGAAGCGTTCGGCACACACACACACACCATCAGCTTAGGCTCATCGACCAGCAAGAGCACTGAGCCCCCTGACTGGCTACATCAGAGCACCAGATTGGCTCGCCTCCAGCTGTGATGTAAGGATGCAGATTCAACCTACTGAGTATGTAGAGGCTTACAGAGCACTTAAACACACACACACACACACACACACACACACACACACACACACACACACACACACACACACACACACACACACACACACCAAGCACCGATTTATGCACACATTTATGCGCACACATACACGCATGCACAAACACAAATTCACCATAATAAAAGCCACAGACACCCACTGAGTATCTACAGATCATGTATACACACATGAACACGAACACACACACACATACACACACACACACACACGTGCGTAGTTGTACCTGGTGCGTCTGGCCCTGCAGTTGTCGCTGAGATGGGTGTGTGCGTGAAGCGCGCTGGGGGGAGTCCTGCTGGGGGAGGATCCCACACTGAGGGAACGGGACACAGGCGGAGACGGGAGGGGACCCCCGGGACGAACAAATGGCCATGGAAGGACTCGTTGCTCCTCCCGCACCACTGAGGAGTACACACACACACACACACACACACACACACACACACACACACACACACACACACACACACACACAGTTAAACCCACAGCGCTCCCCCTCCCAAACATCCCAACTATTATCCTCATTATGACGCTTGTAATAACTTACAAACTTGAGCAAGATGATGATGTTCTAACATGTCAAAGACATTAGTAAATGCTCAATTTGTAGTAAAACCATCAACACCGTCATACAAAAAAACACAGCTAAACATGGATAATAATAATAATAACAACAAGAAGAAGAATCATCTGTATTCTTTTGATCCCGTGAAGGAAATTTGGTCTCATTTAACCCAATCGTGAATTAGTGAAACACACAGAGCACACAGTGAACCCACAGTGCGGTGAAGCACACACTAACCCAGAGCAGTTGGCTGCCTGCTATAGCAGCGCCCAGGGAGCAGTGGGGGGTTAGGTGCCTAACCAGTAGGCCACAGCTGCCCCAACGGCCCATGGCTGCCCCAGTTTTAGACAAGCTCGTCTCCATGGAGGGAGTTCAAACCAGCATGCCTTGGCTTTGGTAGTCCAACCCAATAAGGCAAAAACAAAGAAGAAACCGTGCAGATTCTCCTTCTTTCCCTGAGTGTCTGAGCTACAGGCTTCACAGCCCAGTGGTGACATTACGAATTATCTCAACCACACTGGTGAGATTTTTTTTTTTTTTTAGAATATTCCCGCCTTGCTGTGTGGTTTGTTTGCTTTTCATCACCCGTCCCACCCTGATTATTTTCTTCCAACTTCAGCTCCAAATGTCTCTAATCACTTTGCTGGAAAAAGTGGTTTCAGCCTGACGTCACTTTTGAGGCCACCCTGAAACTCTGAAGTGGCGAAAGCCTGGAGATAGCCCTATTAAGGACTAAGACACACTGGTGGACATTCCATACGTGCCCCCGTCCCCCCAACATCATAAACACTGTCGTAAACAAGAATGCATAAACTCACACCAGTGCAATACACACACACACACACACACACACACGCATACGCACATGCACACGCACACGCACACACACACTCCCCCTACTCCTGCATTCCACACCTAAAAATATCCAACACAGACATGACAGATAAACAAACAGCAACAAACACGTTAAAAACCTCCTAAGTGTGCAGCACTCACCATCCCTCTCCACCAGAGAGTACGGCTTGATCTCTCCTTCGGGCTTTTTTGGGGGAACCTTTCTCAACGGGACCGCTGAAGGGAAACATATAAGGGAAAATATACAAAACTGAATTGCAAACAGTCCTAAATAGCACACTAAAGCCTGACATCAACATGCTTTTATCTACTGGGACTGGGATATGTGGCAACGCTTTGTGAAACGATGACAGTATCAGACGGCCACGCTTTGAAATAAAGACCGCACAACACACAAGGTTGCCTTGTATGAACCAAATCCGCCATGCTGATGTTGCAACCTGCGTCAGGTTCATTAACTTGTGTACACATTCCAAAGGGAGATGCGCACACACACACACACAATCATTCTCTCTCACACATACGCATATACACACACACTTGAGTTGTGTATGGGGGTGGAGGGAGGCAGCAGGTGGTGTGTGTTAGGGACATGTGGGAGGTGGGGGGGACCTCTGGACTTTAACACACAGCTCAGGGTGAAGGGGGAATTATGCTGGACTGCAGACAGACAAAAACAACAGCCAGACATCCTGTGTGGAGTGGGGATGAAGACGCTACAGGAGAAAGGGAAGAATTAACAAGCTAAGTGATGAGAGCGAGAGAAGGGAGAGAAGAGAAAGCAAGAGAGAAAGAAAGGAGAAGGAATGGGAGTGAAAGAATATAAGGGAGAGAGAGGTCTGGGAGAGGGCTGTAAATAGAGAGAGAGAGAGAGAGAAAGAGAGAGAGAGAGCACGTCCTTACAAGAAGCCGTACATCCTCTGATCCGTCAGAGGTGAGGGAGGCGAGCCTGAAGTAAAACAAAAGCTGTGATGTCATCAAACCGTAAGACCTTCTTTAGCCTCATCAGGCCCCTTGAGCTAATAGACTGGCACTTCAGCCCTACAAACACACTCCTCCTCATCCCACAGGCCCACACCCAAACATCTACACCAGGAAACAAACTTTCCCACTCCCTCTGTATTCTGAGGTACAGCCCCACACATTTGGGCCACTGGCTACACACCAAAACAAAAAGCTGAACATAGAACCACCACACTTTACAACCTTTACAATCCCAACAGCCTGTGTTCCATTGTGAGGCATAGCACCCCCAAATACCTTTGAAAAAGCAACTAGTTAATGTTAGCATTTAGCATGTCCTGCTAAAGTGCATTAAAGGAACTTAAACTTTTGTCATTTGTATCTGCTACAGTAAAATCTTGTTCTATTAGCTTGTTAACAAACCAAGCTGTTCACCCAGACCTGAGCTTTGAAAGCATCATGATGCCTGGTGAGGATCAGACAGAGCTGACACCAACACAGTCACTGGGAGTTTCACTTGGAGCAGGGTGCTATTATCCAACCTGACAATCACTCCATGTTCAGGCTGGAACCTGTGCTGGGTTGTGGAGCTTGGCTGGGACAGGTATACCCACAAAGAAGCCAAACACACATTCTCTCTCTCTCTCTCTCACACACACACACACACACACACACCCTTTCTTAGCCCCTTATGTTTGGCAGCAAGGAAACCTGTTCCACAGGTCTGACACATACCTGCTGTGTTCCTGAAGAAACCATTGAAGACCACAAAATTATTCACCTGGGGAAGTGTGAGAAAGAGAGAGGACAAAATGGTGACAAAGTCTGTGTGACAAATATTTATAAAAACACTTGGGAGCTGCTCGGGATCTCAAAATAACTCCAGCCCTGAATATTCATAAATACAAATCTATTTATAGCTCAGCCTTCTACGAGACGATAGAAATAGCTCAACAGTGCGCGTATCTGCTGTGTGTCTCTTGTGACAGGCCATGACAGCAGGCATCTCAGGAAACTATGCGTGTGTGTATGTGTGCGTGTGAGTATGAGTAAGTGAGTGAGTGTGTACGAGAGAGAGAGAGTGTATGTATATATGTGTGTGTGTGTGTGTATGTTTGAGAGAGAGCGAAAGAGAGAGCGAGTGTGTGTGTGTGTGTGTGTCATTAGGGAAGTAATCTCAGCCAGCTCTAGGCAAGACAGCTGCCTGGCCACTAGGGGTCTCTGAAATATCACACCACTCTCCTGCAGTTCCACTGATTCCTCTCTCCATTACATTGCTGTATTGGCTGGTTGCTATCATTTCTTACTCATCTTATAGTTTTCATTTTTTTAAACAGTATCTTCAGCCTCTCATTCCTCACAACATGAACACTCAAGAGATTCTTGAGCAAGGGTGTCTACATCTGATTATACCCTCATGTGTGGGAATTCAGCTCAACTGAAAGTGTGCTTGCACTCCAAGTGTTACTGACCTAACACGTAAAAACTTTAAAAAAAAAAACCTAATCACAATTCAAATGACTTTGAAGATACAAACATGAGCTGACAGTCACTGTGTGAAAGATCTCTGTAAGTAAATGAATATTGAGCCACCTTGGCCAGACTTGCCTTTCTAAAAAAAACAGGATCGGGAGAGTGTTTGCAGGCTGAAGGCTGCCACATACCTGAGGGACTCCCTCCTTTAAATCATAATGCTTTCCAAGAAATGCCAGGAACTTAGGTGAAGGTCTATCATAGGCTAACAGCTCTGGCTCCACCCTCTTATGCTGTGCAAATGGAAACAAAAACATGCTGATGAACAAGAAGATATGTGATGGTACCACAGAGGCAACTACAGAAAAAGCAAAAGCACTAAGACATAGAGAGATAGCACTAACACTAGAGAGTGTGTGTGTGTGTGTGTGTGTGTGTGTGGGGGTGGGGGTTTGTGTGTGTGTGTGTGTGTGTGTGTGCGTGTGCGTGTGCTTGTGTGTTTGGTTAGGCACCTGCAGCATGAAGTTGAAGAGCTCCAGGCCATAACCGTGTCTCTGCAGGTTCTCTGTGATGTAGAAGTCCAGAACACACAGCGGCTCGGTCTCTATGTGCGCCCCCCGCTGGTCCTGCAGACACATGACAACCAACATCATCGCATCCCACAGAAACACAACTGGCATGGGGGAAGCGAAAGGAGACTTCAAATGACTACTGGAGAGGGTGAGGATGGAGGTGCACAGGACTTACCAGGAGAAAAAGTTTCTTATATCCAACCTTGAGGAATCCAACCGCCATACCTCTTCCTCTAAGACACAGAGAGAAAGGAAGACAGAGAGAGAGATCGTTATTCTTTACTACCTTAATGGAAAGAAGTAAGAGGAAAGAACTGGCAGTCAGAAAAAAGGAAATGCATTACAGGTCATGTTGCATACCCAGTAAGATGGGTCACTCTTCACCCATGACATAATAATATATATCATATTTCATTAGAGCTTCAAGTATGTGTGGGAGGGCAACATCATAGACAGCAAGGGCAAGTTTCATAGATCTGTCTGGTGTGGTTGCGCTACACGCAAGACACATCTCTTAGGCTCCTTTCCATAATATCACTCTACACACTGCACATGGGAGGCAGGTTTGCCAGGCCGAAAGCCACAGCAAATGGCTCACCATCACACCACCACTACAGGCTCTGGGATGGGGTTTTAAAGCGCACCGCTTTCTAATTCTTCGGCCTCTGGTACATACGGCATGTGTGTGTGTCTTTGTGTGTGTGTTACAGTAAATGTCAGTACAGAGCAGAGAGACTGCCCCACATGCAAAGTGTGCTCCCCTTGCCACAGGGCTATCAAAATGTGTCGGGAGGAACATTACACTGCAGCTCCAATGAGGGTGATAAAATGGAGAGATTGTGTGTGTGTTTGTATGTGTGTGTGTGTGTGTGTGTGTGTGTGTGTGTGTGAGAGAGAGAGAGATCGTAGTTTGCAGGTAGAGCTAGTTTCTTTGTGTGTTTACCCATTAGACTCTCCATCCTTGAGCAGGTACAGCTGGTGGGTGTTGCTCTGGAGTTTGGCCGCACTGGTGATGGGTGCAGGGAGCTGCTGAGCCTGACAGGGAGAGGGAACCCAACAAAAGCCTTCAGGAGAAGTTTTATTTGTGTGCACGGAAACACACACATCTCTGCATTAAAGAAAGTAGCAGGGCATCTATTGCATCTATCATTTCCACTCCATACACCTTCTCAAACAGCACAAAGATGTCAATTCCATCATGGATTTGAACCTCTCACCTTGGCCGAGGCTTTTCCCAGTTCATCAATGACTCTGGCAATGAGTGCTTGAGGATCACCTCTGAGGACAAACAGAAAGGGAGGGGCAAAATATACCGGGCACAGCCGGGCAAAGGAAAAGTCAACTTACACTAATAATAACACTAGCATATTAAACAAATTTCCACGCTTTTAAACGCGCACATCTGTTTTTAAACAGCATTTAATGTGTTGGAAGATTAGCCGATTAAGTCCTGCATTATCTGACGTCATGCAAAGCACATATATTGCATTTAACTAGATTAGGTGCTTGCAAGCAGTCAACATAATCCTCGCGTCCTTACTGTGCCTGCATGGCGTTCTTATAGAATTTGCAGGCTTGTTTGAGCAGTCAGGTCAGATGAACACCGCCAACACAATAGCTGTAGCTGACAGTAAGTAGCTTTGTCTTACAGGACCACCACCGAGACCCCACCTCTCTAGTTTATGGCGAATGAAAGCCGCAGGAGTGATCTACATCATTCATAAGCTAAACAAACCTAAACTAATTATAATATTGCAACCATCAGCGGATGTCAGATTTATCCGTTTACCTTCCAACCGATTTTCGACCTGGTGCCAAATGTTGATCCAACACTGAAATCCGTTCCGGGAAAAGGGCATTGATATCGAAAGGAAATTCCATGATAGCAAGCACTCGTGCAGTCGGCGCTGGCCCGACACTCTGCAGTGTAGCTAAACCTGAAGAATCCGGCAAGCTATTCTCAGGCTGCTGGAGCAGGATGCTTGGTCTTACATCTATGGTCCAACAAAACGCACCACAGCAGTGTCACTTTGCAACCTTCTAATGTCTGTCACATGTCAAATTCCTGCAACAGTGTACAACAATGAAAAATGCAGCTCCCTGCAACTAGCTCCTCGCAGGCAACATTTTCTCAGATTCGCTCTGCCTGTTCATTGTCCGTCGGCTGCGTCCCTCCCTCCAGCTCTATCAGTGGTACTCCCAACCAGCCGTAGTAACAGTAATAAACACAGCCGAGAAATTTAGGGATTCGGTCTTGGATAACTGTCGTGACATATTTCCAAAACAACAATCTGTGCTAGACAGGTACAACAAGGCTGTGTAAGGGGAAACCGACGGAACAAACCTCGATGGAAACGTGCGTTGTCAGATAACATGTTGTAACAACAGAAAAGTTATGTTTCTAGAAAACAAAACTGCTACACTTCCGCTTCCTCTTGACAACCACACAACAGCAACAGTGATATTGACATCGCAACCTCTGATTTGAACTTTGAACCCCAAGGACTGAGCTGAGGGTTGGGTGTAGCAGTGTAAAATTTTATATATATTAGATTAATACGCAGGCCTATAATTTTAAGTCATTTGCTGTTTTTTTATTAGAGGGATTTTCTACCTTTCAAAGCTGAACAAACAACAAAGCAGAATTAATAATTTTGTGAACTGAAATCTACATCCATGCATTAGGCCCAGGCTACATCAAAATCAATGCAGAGTTCTGTCAACCTAAGAAATGTATGAAGCTTAATTCTTCAGTGACTTAAGGCCTGCTTTCACAAGGGGTTCTTTTGTTGAGAGTCTTGATGCCTTTAGCTACACAAAAGGTATGTGGAACTTTTAAATTAAATCTCCAGTCTGCTCTTATTGGGCGAATTTTTTTGGACTTAAGCACCTGGGAGAATTTTGCGTACTGTGAATCAGGCCTATACAGTTAAAAAATCTATGAAATGCTTTTGTTGTTCATCATTATTAAATCTATTGAATCTATCAGTGTTAAATCTTGTTGAAATGTGTACTAAACTGTTTCAGATGAAGGGTGCATCACAATTTTTATGTACAAAACTGAATTTGACACCAGAACCTGACAGTAAATCATGAAAGAGGCTTTGAATGTGCCACATCTCGCAGTAAGCAAAATCAGAGACAACCAAAAACAGGGAGGTAGATGTCTGGAAAATGTTTTAATGGTCTGAGAGTAAAACAGAATACTATCAGATTTAAGTCTCCTTACATTTTCATTACAGGAAGTCAATACTGCCTGTGGAGTAAATTGAGAAAGACACATTTCCATTGGTCAACTGGTAACTCAATCAATTAGACAAAGGACGACTTTATCAATCATAATCTATCAGGGCCTTCAATAATGCAGTTCAGTAGCATGCTTGATTTACATGTGCATGATTCAAACACCAGGCATTTCACACTCTCAGCACAATACAGTACACTGCCATGAGGAGAATCAACATGGTTGCAGGTGTCAACAGTAATGTGGTCACCCGCATTGCTACTTATAACTCTATAGACTCCAAGCGCTCATTTCTCTCTTAACATTTTGGTCAAATATACAGTACAGTACATAATTACATAGAGATTTATTTCAATGTACAATTTACAGTTCAAATTGACACCAATACATTTTATCGGACTGAATTGAAGAGTTTGAGATGACCTATTTCATCAACTATACTGAAATGACAGTTTATTTAAAAACACATATCCATATCAAGGGATATTCCATCATGAGTGGTCAAGAGCTCTGTGCATGTTAAAACTGTTCTGTTGGAGCTGGATATCGTTTCAAAGAACAGTAACATTTAACAATAAAGCATCACAACCAACTTGCGGTCATGTTAATTTCCCCCAATAGCTGAGGTTGCTTGGGGTCTTTAGAATGAGGAATGACGAGAAGGCATCACTGAAGGGTTATTACATCTACAGTACATTCTGATTCTGTGTCCCAACCTCCCTGAAACGCTCCAAAAATGTCTCCCCCAAACCTGCAGTACAATGGTCCAAACAAAGTGTTGATAGAAATCTGATCAAAAGTCTTGCCCCTGCAAAGACTACTGGAGCCAACTCCTCCATATGTGATGTAGTGTTTGGAGAAGTATAATGCCCTATTCAACTGAAGCCTCTGACAAGATTTAGAGTTAGAGTCAGGCTTTCCGGAGCCAGCACCATGCTGTTTACCCAAACTCACATTATTATTCAAACATTAGGGTTAATATGTTTATAGTGTGTGTTTCAGTAAGGCTAATTACATTCAATAGTAAGGGACCAAACAGGAAACACAACCTATTTCACCTACCATACCTATCCTCAGAATGATGACACCCGGGGGAAAAAAAAAAAAACAGTGCAAACTCAACTCATGAGAATGGAATGCCCTCAACTTTACCCCAGCAACCCACATCAACAATTACACCCCCACACTGAGGGGAGCGGAGTCTGATATCTTCTGAATCGCTTACCTGACGTCTGATCTCTGAAGGGAAAGATCTGATCTTTACTAAGCTTACAGATAAGGCTCCAGGCTGTCAGCTTTCAATCATGCAATGACAGAGGCCACTGCCATGAGTGAAGGACTGCTGTACCTCATGGGACACACATGACCAGACGTGTGCTCTGAGGAACAGTAGGCTGGATGGACATTGTGAGGGGTCTTTCCAGAGGGTCGGAGAGAGAGGAGAGATGTAGTGTCCATACTGAAACTAGTAGAAGACAGAACACACATTGGGAAGTGTATGGTTCACTCACACAGAGGCAACAAGTCCAGTAGAGAAGAGGTACAAACTGCAGAGCCAAACCGTTTAACACACCCAAACACAAACAAACACACACACACACACACACACACACACACACATAGTGACAGAGAGTGGTCTCAATCCATCTTCTCCTTCTGGACCAGCTTAGGAGCATCCACAAAGTCCTTGCCATTGTAAACTATCACTGTGGCAGTGACAGCACTGGACATGCCCCAGAACAACACATAAGCCAATGTCTCAGTCCAGGTATCACCTAGGAAACAGCAGAGAGCTTGCATCAAAAATCAGAAACCCTCTTAAGCTACAAACAGTAGACAACATCAGCATGGCCATTATCATCAGTAGCAGCACAGGGGCCAGTGACTCAAACTCACAAGCACCTGGATCAATGGCAGCCAATTACATAATTACACTTAAATTAGATATTAGGTTTTGCTGAATATGAACAGCATATTCTGTCTCTTTAGGTCAGGTGTGGGCAGTAGTTAAAGTGGATTTCGCAGGTGGGGGAACTCTAATATTTTGTGTCGGCACAGCAAAGAAATTAACCTATTCGGATACAATATTGTCACTGTTGTTCCAAGTATCATACTACTTATTTGCTTGACATTTGATGGTTTTATTTTGGTCCATCTAGACTGAAGCAAACTGACTTGGCTGCTGAACTTTAGCTGGGGTGTAATTACTGATGTTGCTCTGGGCTGCTTTTGTTCCCCTAATCATGGTTAAATATACAATTTGGAAAGTGATACATAGTCACAACAGCTTAAATCTGAATTTATGACTGAAATAGATAAATACAAAAATGGAGTATATCTCAGCCTGGACAGGTTGGAATTGTCCATTCACATGGTCAATAAAGACACTAAACATTACATTAAACACTAAAACTATTTACTGTCGATTTCATTATCAAACATACATCCATTAGGCTTTCTCTTAATTTAAATAGGCCATCATATAGTCCTTCAGGGTTATTTTCTTCCTACTCTGTAGTCAGCATTTCCAGATAAGGCTTATTGGAAATAAGCTGTGAACCTTTGTTTGCATCCTCTCTTTTTTTCTCCCTTTCCATTAGTTATGAAGACAATTACATTAGCCTATACCAACCTTTATCTTCCAGTTAGGAAACTAGTATTCCTGGACGTTTAAAACAGTTTAAAACCTGAAGTTTATTATTGACCAGAAATTGGACAGAGCGCTAGAGTCGTCTAGTCTTGTGCTCGCTGTAAAGTTTCCATTTCAGAATTTTGACATTACGTCACCTTCAACTTTTAACTCCAACATCCACTTGCTTTGGGTAGAACTGCAAAATGCAACAACTGAATGCTATCTGCATGTGTGAAGCACCAGCATCTGAGAACTGAGAACAGGTACTGAAAACATAACGTCAGGAAGTGACTGGCTGAAGATGGGCCGATAGCCACGTATTTGTGACGATGGGGCCAGGAGATAATATTACGCTATGTTTTGATTTGATGAACAACGCATTGAAGAGAGAGGAGAGAAAGGTTGAAATTTCACTGTACACCATAGACTGTATATAAAAACTGTACACATGTTTGTTTTCAACAGCATCGCATGATCATTGATATGAATGAATTTATCTATAATTTATCTGGGGTGCTGGGGCTTTCCGGCCCACTTTAACCCCTGGGTGTGGGGAACCTTTTTGACATTAAGGGCCACATCAATTTTTATAACTTGTTTTTTTTTGTTTTTTTTCTTCTCCACAGAGCACATAATGTGAATCATAGTGAAGTTCCTGAAGACTGGTTAACTGACTGTTAGGCTACATTACATGTTAGAGCATCTCTAGCAAGAGCACTAATATTCAACAACAATTTTCTACACTTCTGTAATATATTACTTTCATTGGAAGTGTTATTGCATAATGTGGAAGTCATAACATTTTCAATCTCAGGGTAACATCTGAATATTCTGAATAAATTACTACTTCCAGAAATTGCCTATGCTTGTAATTTGTAATTTTATTCTCAGCCAAATGGCCTTGCCTCCACGGGCCAGATCAAAGGCTTTGTCGGGCCGTTTCCCTTCATTTTGCAAACTGGGGAGAAACGACAGTAAATTCCTGAATATAAGCCCCACCATGTATAAACCTGAGGTAAGTGTTTTACGCAAACTGAAAAAAACAAAACCATGTACTGATATTACCTATTGAATCACAATGAGATCAGATCAAGCTGAATGATGAAAAAAAACAGAATGAGGGGCCCTCACCCATCTATTAACCTCATAGTTGAAGAAATTTCATAACATCAATGTATTAACCTTGGTTAAATAATCTGGAAATTACGGTAGCTGTTTAAATAATTCCATCATGTTCCTTAAGTGTTCTCTCTAACTCTCACTAGTGTAAAAGTCCCTTCACTAAAGGATTTGACTGTCTTGATTTTGCAGGTGTGGACAAGATCTTGTTCTGCTGGGATGTGAATGGATCAATGCCAGGGCCATGTCATATCACAATGCAAAAGATGAAATGTCCCTGTTCCAATACATATGGAAACTGCAGTGCTGCTAATCTAGCCACTGTGCTCCTGTACAGTCTTGATTACTGTGATCTGGGTGCATTTCCCTTACCAGCCATAAGGAGGCAGAGGATGCACATGGAGAAGGCCACCAACAGGACAAGGGCAGCTGAAAGAGAGATGCCAAAAACACAATTTAACACAAACACAACCCAGCTCAAAAAGAACTCTTCATGCATGCACACCCTTACATACATACGGTATACAGTTACACAAACACATACAACAAGATTGCGCAACGCCCTCATCCAGACCTAGACAAAATTCCAACATTATCAAATATGGATACGCCATCATCCAGCCACACGCAAACACACATAGGTGCTCTAGCAATCACACACACAGTTGCAACTTACCATCATGAACTTCCAGTCTTTCTGCACTTGCAAGGGTGTTGGTCCATCCGTGTCGTCCACAGTGTAGTTGCCCAGAAACAGGTCAATGGAGTCCTGGAAGGCGGCCCACACATTTAACACACAAACATCCACCTACACCAACCACTCACCCACAGCATCAGACTCATTCACGCTTGCATCAGACTCACTGAGCCATTACACAACAGTAACCCCCAGCACCCCACCATATTTCCCACCTTAACACAAACACTAACCACAAATAAACACACAACTACTTACACATCTTAGACACTCCAGCTATAGGTTACCATGAACCTTGCACCATCAAGGCATCATTAAAGAGCATCAGCATAGGAAAAAAACTAATATGGGTAAGCCACAATTGTGTCATCCATTCCACCACAAAGGGACCGGATACCCACCCAAACATCTACACATCCCCAATGAGTCACCTCTGACCTGACAGTACATGCCCACTGTCCTACGTAGTGGATGCTGACTCACCAAATCCAACTTCTAGGTTCACCAAACACACACCCACACACTCACACACACCTGTCTATAGCCATCTGAGAAGTTGTTCTTGTAGTAGCGGATCATGGAGTTCCAGCCGTCCATGACTAAACCCCACTGAGATCTCTTCCCCGTCCTGCAGAGAGACACACGCCATATCCATCAACCCCACACATACACACACACAATGCACTCAGTCAACTTCCGGCAGTTCAATCGAGTTTGTGTTAGAGATACCTTCGAGAGCATATATCTTGTAATTATCGGCAAGACATTTATAAGCCATCTTACATTGACATTAAACATGACCGCATGACAACAGTCAACATTTTCTTATAGCGTGCTTCTGATAGTTTCATCTCTCCAGGAAACTCCTGGCACAATGTGGTCGGATGTGACTGATCGTGGAAGCCATAATTGGGCTTGTGGCATAGTTCTTCTTAAACCACAACCTAAGTTCCTACACGCTGTTAACTAAAGGATGACTGACATGTCGTTTTATGACTAAAATGAGGAATTAAGGAGCTGGCAGGGTCAAAAGTTGAATTACGGACCTAAACTATTCTTAATTATGATGACACAGCCTCTCAGAGATGTGCACAAACACGCAGGCACGCATGCATATAAACACACATGTGTATGCACTCACACACAAGTAGATGAGGTTCATTACTACCTGGTGAAGTCAGTCTTGAGGGCACCGGTGCCTGCATACTGCTTAGCGCACGCATCAGCGTTATCGGCCCAGGCTGAAAACACAGATAAAACACACGCCCATGCATGTATGCATGCGCACACACACACACACACACACACACACACACACACGTGAATGGGGACAAACCAATAAACACATGTTAGTGGATCTCACACACACACACACACACACACACACACAGACACACACACACTTCAAAACCACCACCCTAGCAAATCAAAAACAGACACGCTACCACTCGGCCTTCAGTTTGGGTTGTCTAGAGCCGTTAGTTAACATTAAGCAGAGGGGACGTTTACTGCGAGTTTGAGTGTTGAGTGACCCCCTTCACACACACAAGCATAGCGTAAGTTTTGAGTTACAGCTGCGGCCGCTCACGTTAAAAAAACTGCATCAGTTCCATTTTCCAGCTGCTTTGAGGCTGCATGGTGGTTCTAGCCACGCGTGTCAGGCAGCCGGAGTGAAAGCACTAGCCTGTGAAATGGGTGTAAGTCTAAGAGATGAGAAAACGCAAGTGCCGCGCTGGGCCTACACCACGCAGGTGATGGCACTGAATGGGGTCTTAACAGCACGGGTCAGGACAGAGAGCTCACCGTTTTTGTAGATCTTCTCAAAGTCTGCCTGCTCCTCAATCTTCTGGCCAACATGGAGGACACCCATCCTCTGCATTCAACAAACATTATGAGAAAGTGGCATCAGGGTTAGGGGTGTGTGTGTGTGTGTGTGTGTGTGTGTGTGTGTGTGTGTGTGTGTGTGTGTGTGTGTGTGTGTGTGTGCGCAAGTCCCTAACCTGCAGCTGGTTTTGCAGCGAGCGCCGGGCCAGGAGACTCTGGATGACATTGGTGCGGTCCAGGCAGTCCATGCAGTTACTGCGGAATGTGCCAGTCTGCTGGGACACCACCTTTCCATCTGAGTCCACCCAGAAGTACCTGAGGGGAGAAGGGCCACAGAAACACACAGATACCATCAGTGTGTCTCAATTAACAAAGTGTGTGTATGTTTATGTGTGTGTGTGTGTGTATTTGTATGTGTGTGTTGGGGGGGGATGTATAGACTTACCCATACTCATCCTGATTCTCAGCCACAGCATCCACCAGAATCTGCAGTCGATGCCAGCGCATCTTACTGCACTCCTTATGGAAGTCAAAGGCAACATACCTACAGCGCATACACACACACACACACACACACACACACACACACCACACAAGCGTCAGATATCTACCAAAGAAATGCCTATGGAGTCAGACAGACATGAGCCCATGACCCATGGAGACAGGTGAGGGAGTGGACCTGTGCAGCTCCTCTGAAAGGAAGGAGAAGATGCCATATAACCACTTCAAACGTTCTTGGGTTTGCGTATACCCAGTGAAACGTCGGCTGCAATACTGACAACACTGTAATAGCAGTAGCTGTGGCAGCCTCCCATCACAGACAGTATGCCCACTACAGCAAACTAGACTACAGCACTGCACCGAGCCCAATGAACACATACACACAGGATATACATCCACTGCTCAAGAGCGAGACAAATCAGGAGACATGGTCACATAAACTGATATGTGTGAAACAACTTATATTCAGCATTATGTTAGCTGGTGAAATAATGCGGATGTGCCATCTTTTTTCACAAAGCTTTTGTTTGTGTTATTTAGCAGAAGTATCTAAAAGGTATCCTAGGAATCATGCCCTTATAGATCTATGAGAACTGGGCCAGTGTGGTGTGGATCCAGATGAGAGCGGAGTCAGAGAGGCAGGCAGAGAAGAAAGAGCAGACGGGTGAGTAAGTCAGTCGGGACAGACTGACCTAATCAGGCCGTTGTCCATTCCGTCTACCATCTTAGCAAAGGCCTCTTCCAGGGGCTTTTCTGAGCCCTTCTGATTCACCTAGAATTCACACACACACACACACACACATAAACACACAATAAATGACAAGTGAGTTTCCCAGCTTGAGATTAATAAAGCACGTCTATGTGATAAAGACCACAAATAACTTCAGTGAGAGGTTAGCTTAGCTGGCTGTTAGTTAGCTAGCCGTCTCTAGCTGTAACAGAAAAGCACTGTGGTATGAGGGTCTATCTGTGGGGCCAGAACTGAAGCCACCCCAACAATCTCTTGCCATCTCAAAATACTCAGAGACAGACCAGAAGGGGAAGCAGGGCAAATTCATAGAATTTGAGCGAAAAAGGGAAACTATCAGTCGATTAGCATCTCAACCGACTTCCTGCAGTTGTCCCTATCTGATTTGACCACTTTGATATAAATAACAGCCTAACCACATGTCCCTTGGGAGAGACGAAACCTGAGTCATGCGCTGCGCTACAGATCTAAACGTAGATGAGAAATGTCAGAAAACTTTCAGGAGCACAGTAGCAGCAGAACCTCAACTTCTTGCAAGCCTTCCAGACAATGCGAGCAGTCATTGTGAAAGGAGAGGTGGTTTGTGGTTGGTGATAAGGTCGGCAGCGAAGCAGCAGCGCACTGGAGCGCTGGTTTGCCAGCTGACATCAAAGAACAAAGCGACGCAAAGCATGCAGAAAAGCCGTATGCAAAAGAAGTGGTGACTGTGTACCTTTGTACTTCCCCCGAATAAATCCTTAAGGTTAAGTCAAACCACTGTGCACACTAAAAATACCGTAAGATTAGGAATCCTTTATTGATATCTTCAGAGATGTACGGGGAAAGCTTGGCTGTGGGTGTGTGTTACCCTTAAATATGAAGATGTTTACCTCTGTCTCTGAGTA
The DNA here is from genome assembly GCA_015244755.2 of Tenualosa ilisha. NCBI lineage: Eukaryota > Metazoa > Chordata > Actinopteri > Clupeiformes > Clupeidae > Tenualosa > Tenualosa ilisha. The sequence goes on along the minus strand of PYXC01001802.1, from coordinate 2,298,973 downwards.
TCCCTTCTTACATTATATACATTTTGTATGTCATGTTTTTGTAGATATTTGCTAGTGCTGGCTGTGTATGTGTATGTGTGTGTGTGTGTGTGTTTGCTACAAACAAGCATCTCAATGTGTGCATTTACCAGATTGAGTATGACCTGTTTTCCATAGATGAGCACCTGAGACTCAAAATGCCTCTTGAAGCCATCCATCTGAGAGGACACAAGAAGCACAGAAAGTGTGTTACAGATGCTGCACAGGTGACAGAATCAAACTCTGCTGAAGTACATATGTACTGACAGGTACAATGCGGTCCCACATCCCCAAATCTAATTGGTTGGGATGGGCCAGGTAGGTCTTACGTGATTGGTTTCGCTGCTGATCAGGGGTTTGGGCTTGTACTTCAGGTTGGGCCGCTGAGACCAGAAGAAAGGCATTGAGCCTCGCGTCTGTCGGTGAGGGCACAGATTTTACACACACACACACACACACACACACACACACACACACACACACACACACACACACACACACACACATTTCTCTTAAGAGTTCCTTCATGACTTGCTGTATAAAAAGAGGTCCAACATCCTGTCTGAAACTTTCCTAGCAAGCAGAGCAAGCATGCATCATCATGATTTGCAACTCTTTCAACAGAATACCACAATGTTTGCAAATGAGTGTTTGCAAACACTCTTGTTTGCCTTGAGCTCTCCACAAACATTTGTGAAAATACATTTTGAGGAGGTAGCTCTCCATGAACATACATGTAGAAGAAGACAAAAGATTTCTGTGGAAAATGAATGTTTTGAATTTTTACACAAAATCTAGTTCACTTTGTTCTACTTCACCGCGACTGTTTGGCATCGCTGACCAAATTCACCATCCCATGTCTACACCCCCCCCCCCAAAACATGCACACACTCACCTGGACAAAGGAGGAGCGTGCCCTCTGGTACTGCACTATCTGTTCCGTCTCCACAAAGTTAGCAGCATGCCCCTCTGAGTCAATGCCTGGGACACACACACATTTTTAATGGAATACACCGGTGAATAGGGAGGATAGTGTTTATGAGTAAAAAGAGTATCTAAAGTATAACCTATTTAGGCATAGTGACGATGCTGTTCCAGTGACAAAGAAAGTTTTACGAAAGTAGTATGTATAGTATATGGGGCTAACTATACATAAGGGTGCACATGTGCATTTTATTGAACTTGCTCGTAGTGTGTGTGTGTGTGTGTGTGTGTGTGTGTGTGCGAACCTCTGACATAGTAGCGGACACCGGCCCTGAAGCAGCTGCGTCTGGAGATGAGGATCCACTCAAAAATCTTCCCATTGATGTTACAGGGTTTCATCACCACAACTAACACAAGTTAAGGACTCTCACACAGCTGTCACCACTGCACTCACACCACCGCACACTCACTTCTCGGAAGTCACACACACACAAACACAAACACACACACACACACACACACACACACACACACACACAACACACACACACACACACACACACACACACACACACACACTGGAAGGATACAGCCATGGATGACGGGGAAGGCAAACTTGTGGAGCTAGGAGACAGAACAAGATGATTATGATGATGATTAAGATGATGAAGCATTAGCAGAAGAGCAGACCCACAGCAGAGATGCCACTGGGAGATAAGTTTGAGTGTGTATGAGTGTAAGCAGTGTGTCAGAGTGTGTGTGTGTGTGTGGTGTGTGTGTGTGTGTGTGTGTGTGTGTGGTTGTTTGATTAAAAATAAAATTAGTTGGCACTTTGACTGGACAGTTCAGTGGAACTCCAGTCACACACACACTCACCTCAGGCTGGCCAATGATGTCTCTAAGCAGGTTTCCATTCCACACAAACCTCTGATCTGCCTGTGGTTAAACACACAAATACAAATTACCACTGCTCACATGCTTGGAGGAGGCCAAACACATATATGTAGCTGAGTATGTATGTATCTGAGATTTAAAGTGTAGTATGATTATGCATTATGCAAAGGTGTGTCTACCCTCTAAGTCTGCCTAGGATGGTGTATAGTAGTTACTTTAAAATCTGTGTGTGTGTGTGGTTCTCACTCGCTCCAGAAGGCTCATCTCCTGGAAGTCAGGGCTAGTGTTGGCCAGCCTCTGTTGAGTGTGTGTGAGGTCGTAGTCGGTGCAGAAGTAAAAGCCGTCTGTGTTCAGCACACTGGTGATCATATTCAGGAACATCCGGTTCTCCTGGGTCTGGAACACAACAAAAACAGAAGTGTGTATGTGAGAGTGTGATGACACACTTGGTTGCACCTTCATTAACCACGAAAAGTCAATCAGGTGTGTAGGCTTTAGACTTGTAAGATTTAAAGGTACAGTTAGTGACTTTACGTGGTTTGTAAACACATAACACTTTTTATAAAGTAAATATAATATCTACTCATGACCTGCTAGGTCTTCATTCTCTTGGGTCACTGTAAAAAAAAGTCTTTTTATGAGACACAGGCTCTGAAAACTGAAAACAAGCAACTGGGGACAGCCTGCACCCCAAACAATAATACATTTGCACATTCTTGCCAACACTTGTTAACAAAGTCAGTCACACTAAGGCCAAAGCTACTTAAACTAATTAATTATATAAATAACACCTGGCTGCAGCTGAAAACAAAGAATCGACAGCCTGTCCCCCAAACAATAACACAGAATCACTGACTACACCTTTAATGATTAGTTGTATTTGACACAGTTTACTAATTTAACTTGTGTATAAGTTATTGTGTAATAATGCCAATATACTGCATATAATTCAAAGTTTCTCATGGATTCCTGGGAATGTCAGCAACTACTGGTGACTTAGTAGTTAAATGTTAAAAGTGCTCAATGCTGAACCTTACGTTTAGTCAACCAACTCCCTCTCACAGAAACACTTTACACCACCACTCTCTTTTGCTCTCTCCCTCGCTCTCACACACACGTGTACGCTGTCAGCACACTTACTCCCCTCACGAGCCTTACAGGCTAATAGGATCTCCTTTTAATCTTGTTAAGCTGCAGGAGAGGGAGAACCAGGTCTGAACATGTAAGCACGAACATGCACACACACACACAAACATTCACACCCCAACACACATACCTCATTCAAACTTTCATCATCACATATGGACGCGCACGAGTGAGCGCACACATGCACACACAGACACACACACTAGCCCCGAAGCCAGTTCACAACAAAACCCTCTCCTCCCTACCCCCCACCATACACACAAGCGCAACAAAGGTACGAACATTAGCACAAAGGTCAAGGCAAACAACAGGGTCTTATACAACAGAGCTTTGCAGGGGGGGAATGTGGGAAAAAGTGTGTGTGTGTGTGTGTGTGTGTGTGTGTGTGTGTGTGTGTGTGTGGAGAGGGGGATAATAGCTAAACAATCTTGTTGAGAGTTCAGAGGTATTGGTGCTCCATGGAACATTTTGGGATCCAATCATACGTCTATAAGTACAGAGAGGATCCACCATCTCCAAAACTCTTGTATTCTGCTACGCTACCCTTTAGACAGACATCACTGAAACAGACTATCCATGAGATGCTGATCAGTAAGCCTGAACTGAAAGTTCTAGATCATATCCTCTCTGTGTTTAGAATTCATTTGGTGGAAGTGAAAACCTTTTCTGTCTTCGTGTGCTTTTGGGCACCGAGATTGCACACATTTGATCATGCTTCTTCTAGTACATTTAGACTTTATTTCAATAGGACAGTGAGAACTGACAGAGAGTAAGTGCGACAGAGATGGGGTGGGTTAGGAACAAGGCATCAGGTAAGGCTGAAACCTGGGAGCCCCCTGAATATGATGTGGACTCCTGAACCACGAGCAGCCTAGCTCACCCCCTTGGTCCACAGGGCAGGGTAAATGCATGAAGATCACACTGTGATCTGACTGTGACTGGATCGCTCAAAGCACTTATGCAGATGTGTCAGAAAACACCTCTACCGCCTGCCAACTATACTAGCTCTTCCCATATCAGTTTTGTTCGTTAATAAGTCATACTGGTTGAGAAGGGACACTCACCATATTAGGAGTTGAATTAAAAGCAAGCATGTGTATCTTATGGAAGGAGGCCTTTACAGTCTCACAACTACAAACAAACAGGACACCCAGTTGCTACCAAGATCCAAAAAACATGTTGATGTTGCATACTTGTCATAGTGAGGTTGTGCGCAGTGTCATGTTCTCCCATTGGGCACACCAAAGCATGTGCTCACCTGAGTCTCTGTGAGGTGGAGGATGGTCTTCTTATAAGGGATCACGTCAAACTCCGTAGCCTTCCACACTGTGTGGCCAGCCAGCTCCCCCATCTTCTTCTTTCGTGTGATGACTATAAGATACATGCCTGACAGGAAAGACAAAAGAAACTCACAGACACCGGCATCAAAGGATTCTCCAATGCAGTTTGCTATGAGACACACACACACACACACAAGGCAGACTCTCTGCCCTTTACTGAGATTTACTGCAACAGACAGACACACACACACACACACACCACACACACACACACACCACACACACACACACCCTACTGTTTGTGAACAAGACCTGAGATTTCAATTCTGCAGTCTATCCATTACAGGGCTGTGACTAGTGCTTGACTTTAGGTCATTCATATCACACCCATAACTTTTACAGCATGATTATAAACTAGATTTCCTCCTTTTCCACAAAGGCAAGTGGTTGGATAGATTAGTGTACTAAAATGAAATTAAATAGACCGTTAAAAAATGCATACTGGAGAAACTCCATGTGGACAAGCAATGCAAATGATGATGTTTTTAATGTGTTGCTTGATATCTTTTTTCTGTCATTGCTCTATGCACGCCATTACAGTAACAGAGACATTCTCTCTCTCTGTGCCTCCTGTGTGTGGTGTGTGTGTGGTGTGTGTGTGTGTGTGGTGTGTGTGTGTCTGAATGAGCAAGGTCATACATACCAGCCACCAACCGAATTGTTCCCAAGATGCCACAGATGGGCCGAGTGAGGCCAGATGGAGGAATGTCATGAGTTCCTGTACACAACACAAAACACACACCCTTGCGCTGTCAATTACTCCTTCCATGTCCATGACATTGGGTAAAGCAAAACCCAATCACAACTCAGTTTTCACTGAGAAAATAGTGTGCGGCACAACATGACTACATTCTGAGTTGTGACATAGGTCAGACTGATAATATATGTAATTTGAACACAATGTCTTGTACACACAAAATTTCTCTCTCTCACACACACACACACTCTCTCACTCATTCCAGCCTCTGCAGCACAACAGACCTGTGAGGGTCATCTCCATGGAGATCCGGTCAATGACAAGGACATCAGTGGCGCCATCATCACAGGCTTCAATGTAGAACTTATCTATAGTTGCATGCCTGGAGATGAAATCACTGGCATTTAGTAATACACAATCTAAACACAAAACCACCATAATATACTGTAGGCCTACTGTAGTATCATGAAATCCTGTCATCATGTTTGTAATGTAACTATGATCACAATCCCTATCTAACTATTTTTAGTTCAGTGGTTCCATATTGCTTCAGTGTGATGATGCTTCTGATTTTGTGTGAGAACTGGTGTCCTGGGTCTAGATTAACTAACCAAACATGATTTGGTGCTAGGGAAGTGAGGAAACCAGGCATGATCTCAAGTTTAGACATATACCTGCCTGTTAACAAAACCTCTAACAAAATTACCCAAATGTGGTTCGAGGATATGTAACATTCATAACAAAATATGGTTATGAGGTGGTGTTAGATCTTGGCCCTAAAAATCTCTCGCAGGCCGTTGGGGTGTGTTACATTGTTTTTGCATTTTTTCTTTGGGCGTGCCGTGTGCTCAGATAGCACACACCTCAGATGCAACCCGTCCCGTGTTCCTCTCCGCCTCTAACGTTACGTCTATCGGAGAACATACAGCAGCGACAGGTGCAGTGCGTCAACCTCGCAATGGCAGCTAGGAAAGTAACGCTAGCACACACTCCATTGAGCAAGTTCGGGAAAGCTAGCGTAAGCTGTCTAGAAGGCCTTTGCTACGGCTGATTTGTTTGGTCGCCTGTACACTATCTCAGAATACTCTTTCGCGAAGCCAAGCGTATAAAACAGCCGCAGCACTTCGACGGCCTCACATTACCCTCATCATTCATGTTAGCTAGCGAGCGAATGTAACGTTACTATGAGTGAAGAGGGTGTTAAGAAAGACAGCGTTGGCACTTTCTCGTCTAGTACAATTGTACTATGAACGAAAGCTGGCATTGTGTTGTATCTCGAGGGGTAATATGTGTAAATACTTGTAAAACAAATGTTTTAACCAAAACAGGATGCTGATTTCAACTGAGGTGGCGACACAGTAATGTAACTGTCAGCGAACTTTTGAATGAATTAGCAAGCAACGAGCCGAGCCAGGCGCAGCTCAACCAGGACCCAGCATACACAACTCGCCGAGTTTTCAGCCATGGACAATTGTGACAACCTGTCAAGGTTATACATTCTTGAAATTCGTTGATATATAAATAGAACACAACGTATAATCATGTCATATCAGTGCAAAATATTAATAAAAAGTGAAAAACGCATTACTCACAAATTGAACCTCTCGTAGGCAGTCGCCATCCTTACTTCCTGTGTTGACCTTGTCACGTGACTAAAGTAAAAGAAGGTGTGGTTTGGTTAGCTCTTTGACGTCATGTGATGTGAAAAAAGAACTGTTTTCCAGTCCATTTTAGTGGGAGGGTTTGATAAATTTGTGTACAATAAATGTATCTTAATAACTGGGAAACAGCATTCATACACTAACTTAAATAGAGACTCCAGGCCACTACTTCAATTTCACGTAGGCCTATGGCCACGATACTGATTTATTATGGTAACTTTACACCAGGGCAATTTGTTTTGTTTGCCTTTATCTACCAACCTCCGTGTAAACACAGACAGAAAAGCATTGCTCATACTATTGTATTATAATAAACTTTGGGTCATCCATAAAATCATCAGGAACGAAACTAACCCAAACACCCACTCCTCACCTGAGGTATTCTAGGCATACCTCACCTTCCCTAAGGGAAAAGCCAGGGGAACTCCCCGCACCTAGGCGGCATTACGCATAGGTCTAAACCAACACATGTATGTTTCCATTGAGCGTTACAGAACAACCATAAACAGATCCCCAACACTCCAGCTACGTGCTTTCTTGATTAGCAAACAGAGAGGGGGGAACTGATGCGCGGGTCAAGGATTTTTATACACGCACGCGCACGAGCACGAACAGCGCAGGCTGCTCCATTGACCATCACACGCGTCGTTGCGTCGCATCAGGAAAGTTTTCACTACACACTTGCGCCCCAGTCAGATCATGAGCTACCAGAGTTTCCTTCTCATGCCCACATGGTGGCGAGCATAGCCCACAGAAGTGGTTCCCAGACGTTTAACTGTGGTGTACCCCCTGAGACATTCTGTGTTCTACAACCTGCACCACGGACAGCATGCTATAACTAAGCAATTAATATTTCTGCATAATTATTGCTGTATAAACAAAAGGTTTACTCACATTAGTACATAACCATGTAGAGGTTTTAGGGATAGTTTAAGTGTAAGATCTTTGTCCACAGTCTGTACCTGAACTTCATGCTGGTGAGAGCTGAGAATGTATTCACAGATTTATTTTGAGTACCCCTGCAATTGATCCAAGTACCCCCAGGGATACTCATTCCCCGAGTTTGACAACTACTGGCCTACACCAGCATTACTCTACAAAAGAGGGACACCCCTAATGACTGTTATAAATCATGATGGTTAAACTTTTTGTGTTGTGTCAAAACTGCCCTGTCAGTTATTACAGAGGCAGTCATAATTATGGTTCTGGTGATGGCTGACCTTTGTTGTGATGTGTTTTTTGTTTATGGATCTAGAAAAGAGCTTGAAGTTGATTTCACTCAATACAGCCCTAGGAGAATCACAGAACAGTAGTGTACTTTAACTTATCTTAGTTTGAACATTATTGGATTTAACTGGGCATGGGCATTTCATGGGCATGGGCATTTTTTATGAGTTTGAATTAAGAAGCCTATAAGATATTACTGAATTTTGACATTTCTCATAAAATCCCCTTGGGAGAAGAAGGAATACTTCAGCTCAATTGTTATCAGAAGCCCCCCCCCCCCCCCCCCCCGGCTCCATTTACATGTTCCTTTTTGGTTTTACAGTAATAAGTATACATTTAGAGCATCCTTGATTACATCTTTTCTTTTGAACACAGGGAGGACCATTTTCAGTTCAGTCATTAAAACACTGTTTGCAAGGTTTCATCAATTTAATTTAAGGGTAAGTGTGAACTGCAGAGGTTCATAACAAGACCATTTAATCAGGAAAGAAAATCAAGCAACTCAACAAAAATATCTGTTTGTAACTTTGCATGGCTAGGAATCTGGGAGAATTAGATTAATATTTAGGCATGGTATGTTCCAGTGAGTGAACACTCACAAAGCGACTCTGTTGTCTCACTGCCACTGCAGGCCTGCTCTGACGTCATATCTGATTCAGGTGTGCTGTAGTATTTACATTGCCCTCATTTGTGTCTGTGTTTAGGAGCTGAAGCATATAAACAAAAGGAACTCTTCATCCTTTCTCAAAAAACCTGCACACAAAGCACAAAAACACAGATCCTGCTGGTTTTTATGACTGGTTTACACATAGGCCAGGTATGCAGTCCAGCTATAATTAGGCCATTGTGTGAATGTTCACACACTACAACACTATTTAAGAGGTGTTGTCCAACTTTGGATTTATCCCATCTGACACTATGGGCTTTTATGTGTCATATCCTGACTACAGAAACCAGGATGAGGCCTGTGGTTTATGGCTAAGTTATCCAAACATACTTTCTCTGACTGGATATCAAACATAGTTTATAATGTTGTTAATTAAGACAGATTGAGATTTTTTCACAGCTACAAGGCACAAGGACAAGTGTTTAGGGAATGGAAGGCATGCGTTAGTACAGTTAAAGATGAGTAAACAGCTACCCAATCTCCCTTTAACCAGACCAGAGACAAGCCCTCATACACTGATACAGAAAATCATTGAAAAGTTTATATTGTGACGTTATGTGACACTCCCACTTATGCAGACCAGAACTATTCACATTTAATCCCATTGTAACATATTATGTTGCTCTATCTTGGTCAGTATTCAGTTATCTTGGTGGTGTAACTAGCTACAGTACCTGGACCAGATGGACCAAATGGATTAGGTGCAGCCTAAAGTCATTTTGTAACTCTCACTCGCTTCCTGACTATCTTAAAGGCAAAAATCCAAACAATATATACACTTTAAAAGTCACTTATTCCATCCTTGTGATCACACTCAGTCCAAAACTCCTTGAAACATTCCTAACTGTGAAATATTGGATCTCTTTCATAAAACCTGTGATCTGTCAACAAATATTACATCATGAGTGAAATTTCAGCCATACTCATTCTTGCGTGTGGCCTGATATATCAGGCACCCAAACAGTTTCATCTGTGAAAGAGAAATTGCACTTCCAGTTCCTCTTCAGTGGGCTCCTGAGACACCAGAGCGAAACCGGTAGGGATCAGGACGAAACAGCAGAAGCTCTGCGGAAGCAGGGTAGCCCAGCAGTGAGCCGTGGATGACCCCTCTCTTTCCACACCTCATGAAATTCCAACTCTTATCGTCCCCAACAGAGGTAAGGTAAGACCCACTGCTTTGATCACGCTCCCGCTCATTCTGTTTCACTTCAAAGCACGTCTCCAGGGCGGCAAAGGCAACTGCCAGCTGGTCTCCTGTCAGCTATGGCTGCTTGTGACAGCTTTCACACACCCCACAACACTTTTGTTTTTCAAGGCTTCATCCCATGTGAGTTCTCTTCCATATTCATCTTTCCAATTGTGGAATCACAAATTGCACATTCACTCTTTTATGCTCATTGTGTGTGATGGTCTATGAGGAATACTACTCGTCTATCTGGGATGTTGAGGAGACTCTGAAACTGCATCTAAAGGGTTAAGAAAGGCCTTTTTTAGGACATGATTGAGTGACATGGTCAATGAAATGTCAACTTATATCTATATATCACCTAATATTTCCCTGATATGGAAGTAAAAGTGAAAATGACTCAGTTTAAAATTTGGTGTGTATACAAACAAACTCCAACAGAAGAGATAATGTTAAAGTTTAAAGACACCCCAGTCTCTAAAATTCTAATGCTCAGCCTCAGACCATGACCTTCATCAGCAAATGGCAATGACAGAGAGCTTTCCCCTTGTGTGAATGGCCATGAATGGTTACAGTGGAGTGATGAAAAAAGTGCGTGATGGCCATGTCAAGAAAAGAATAAACCTTTAAAACACAAAGTCTCTTTGTCTAGGGGTTCCCCCTCCTGTGTGCTTCTTCTACGCACATCTCTATCCATGGCCTACTTTCATCTGAGGTTTCATTCAAAAACAGATTCATCTCTTTTCTTCTTGCCTCCCCCCTCCCTGTCACTTTTTTTTCCACCACTGTACTCTTTCATCTGGTAAGGCTCAGACAAGACAAGGGGTCTGACACAGTTGGCCTTCCTGTAGTACTGAACTATTTCCTGCCACACACACGTCTGTGGAGTATTTAGAAAGCCAGTCTAACTCAATATTCACTAACCCAGTCCACTGGCCTGTAATTCCACAATAGAGAGGTACTTATCTCATTCGCATCTTAGAAATAATATTATTACACTTTATCCATATGACAGAAATTGAAATGAAGCACTTAATACATATACATGATTATATATTGTCAAATATTTCATATCTATCACATTGCCTTATTCTTTCAGTTTTAAGATCAAATAACCAAGAAGTTGGTCAAGTTCTTGATTATTTAATCATAATACTGAATTAACATTGCTGATGTGATATATTAAATATCTGAGGTAAGCCTACTATTGTGTCCTGTAATCAGTATGGCATTAATAAGCTGGTATCCTTAAATTAAGTGTGTTTCTTTGATTGTCTGTCTGTAAATTCAGGATTCTAATGTCATTCCAAAATGAATAAAAAATATGAAAACCACAGCAAAACCACTTTTGTTCTATTTAAATGCTGCAACGTGTGCAACAAAACAGGAAAAATCACACAAATCTTAGCATTGGACACACATTTTTCACATGCACCTACAATGAAACTGCGACCACATAGACACGTATGTGTAAACAGATGCACACACACACACACACACACATGTACACACAGTGGGTGGAGAAAACCCACCAAAATGTCTCACTAAAAGATTCCTCTCTCCTAATCTTAATCACTTACAAAGTGGCTGGAGAATAATTTACTCTCTGTGCTATTTTTAGCTGACAGGGGAATTATCATTTTGCACATTGGCACGGATGTGTAATGAGTGGTGTGATGATCCCCAAATTTAGAGCTGCTGTAAATTATCATTTAGTGATCATGGATACACTTCATTCATGTCAGTTAATAAATGCAATTATTGTAAAAAGCTTTTCAATCTTTTGCAATTTCACAGTTTGATAAACATTTTCACTGTCACTGTGGGCATGAATGTATGTATGAATGTAATGTATAGTAACTAATTAGAAATACTTCACTACAGTACTACAGTATATTTTGGGAGTACCTACACTTTATTAGAATCGTTAAAAATCTGTAAATTGTTACTTTTACTTCACTCCATGTCCTGAGTTAATTGCACACTTTTACTAAACTACATTTTCAATTGGCAGCATCAAATATTTAATGACACTGAATTTGAGGTCGACTTGCAACAAAGTTTTGTGTGAAGCCGGCTTGTCACTGAACAAGTGCACATAACAAACTCTATTAGACCTTTAGATGTGACGTAGGTTCCATTTTTCATTCTGACTGATTTTTTTCTGACTTTTTTTACTTTTCTGAAGTTTGTTGTTAGATACATGTTTTAAACAGATTTCATGATTTTTTAGCCAACTTATACTTTAACTTTTATTACTTTAAGTACATCTAATTGTAGATTACTTTTCATACCCATATACAGTAAATACGAGATACTTTTAGACTTTTACTTGTGTAACATGCTAGTGAGTGACTTGAACTTCTACCAAAGTATTTTTGGTAGGGTATCTATACTTTTACTCAAGTGGAACTTACAGTATTTTATACAACACTGTGAATTTGTTACTTTGTTTGAGCTTTAAACCTATTGGTTTCTGGTTGCTAGAAATGTAGTTGGGAAAACTAAAGCCACAGAAGAGTACCCTGACATAGTGCTGCCGCGAAATACAATATTGGAGGGACGGAGGGACTATGGCAGTGCTGGCCTGGGTGGGCATGCATTGTTTTTGGTAATTCTATTTGTTGTTAAAATTGTTGTCACAAACATGTATATATTTTTTATTGCTAATAACCAGAGTACCACTGATATCATTGTGGTTACGCATACTGATAGGTCTGCTTTTACTTAAATTGTACAGGGCAGTAGCCCAGCGGAGAAAATATGTAGCCATGAGATCATATTGCATTTGTATTGAATTGTATATCAGTGTATTTTAATGTTAGTGGGATTTGTTCCTAGTGTTAGTGTAAAATCTGCTGGTAGTAGTGCTACTAGTAATTAGCTTAAGTACTCACAGAGGCCAACCTGACTGAAAGGATTAGGGTGTTCATTTTTTCCTCTACAGAAGCGTTGTGTATTCCTTGTGTGGTTGTGTACTATGTGTGGTTGTGCACTACGTATGCCTCACCAAAGCACCACCACCGCGTCTTCCTGTATCTCCACATTAAGGCCATCGGTGGAACTTAGTACTTCCATGGTTCAGCAATGGCTTTTCCCCTCCTTAACATTATTCATACATTTTGAAACAGTTTTTGAACAATAAATGCCCTCTAAGAATAGTATTTTTTTCTCAATAGATGACTGATGTCGGCACTATGTTTTTGATGTACATACAAGGCAATGTTCTCTTTGGTCACCATGGTTACAGTAGAATATTTATGGGTCAGTTTACACATACAAGTCTTTCATGTTATATAGTGACAAGCTTTTTATGGTCACTTGTGGTTAAGCAAGTGCAATCGTTGACCCATTACTCACACACAGGAAGTGTGGTGAAGTTGGCGTGAAGATGAAGTGGTGAAGTTATTTGAAGCCAAATATTATGGACACTGGGCAGGATCATTCTTTTGAGTACCATGCAGAAAATTGTAGCCTCCTTGACTGCTTGGATGGGAGCAGTCACAGGTAGTGAGTGTAACCCACACTTGGTCTGATAACAGGCTTGAACGAGAGGTTCCGGCAGTATGTACATCTGTGTGTGTGTGTGTGTGTGTGTGTGTGTGTGATGGGACAAAATATTTTGATTTCTGGAATACTACTGTGCAGTTTTCTCAGGAGATAAATCATTTATGAGTGCATACTTTGTCAGAAATCAACACCATTTAAAACCCAGGTTTCACAATACACTGATTCACACACCACACACACACACACACACACACACACACACACACACACACACAAACAAACACTGCAAAACATAAAATACAACTGAGTCAGGCAGTGGCATTCAATTACAGTCCAGACAATTGCCCTCTAGGGATATTAGCACATTAAATTGAGATTGTAAATGATGTGATTCTGATTAATCACTTTTTATTCCTTGATATCACAGATAACATAGTTTACCTAGGAGGGGTGACAAATGAATGATTGATGTGTGTGGCTGGTCTGGCCTATATCTAGAACAGAGGAAGCATCGCAAAAAAAGAAAAGAAAAACACAGGAGAGGGTTGAGCCACAGTATGAGGTCACTGAATGATTCTGTAAAAAAATTCAGGCGTATGTAATGTGTTTAACAACATCTGAGACAATCAACTAGTAGTTCCATACTACTGTATAATTTATGTTGACTTAATTAATAACTCTAAAGCTAATGCTTCTTCATCCACCTGAGGTGAACTAACTCATCTAAATCAGGCAGACTTTTAGTTTTCAGATGGACACACACATACACACACACACACACACACAGTAGGCACACAACTTTGAAGTATACCATTTGGTGTGTATTGAGATATAAATGGAACCAAAGGTTGTCATCCAAATTAGTGAAACAGAAACCTAAATCTAAAATAAGATCTCTGAAAGATAAGAAAACCCCATAATAACACCAATCCAAAATCACACTTTTCATTTTCATCTTGGTGAACATCAAGAAGAGGAAAGCCCAAGGGAAATCAAACCAGTATTTCCACTTTAGACGGCAGCAAAGGAGAAGTACACATGTATAAGCGTGATCATGATTTGTGTTTGTGGGCGTAGGCATGTGTCTGTCTGTGTGTGTGTGTGTGTGTGTGTGTGCATGCAAACGCATGCGCGACTCTCCGAAAACTTCATGGTTTCCCCTGCACCACCTCCTCCCCACACACACACATACACACTCAGTCTCCAGCCCTGATGTTGACATCACTGGAGTTTCCCCTACCGGGGCAAAATGTAAGTCTCTCCTCTCTCAAGCTGTGAATATAAAGACAAGACAGACACACCAAAGTCAGAACAGCTCAGAACAGCTCTGATAATCAAAACCATAAACTTATCTGGCTATCTGACAACTAAGAAACTACTACATAGAACAAATGGCTCAGGAGTGCAAGATCGCTGATCTGGAGGCTGGGCTGACAAGAGCTGAAGCCGAGGAGGAGCAGACAAATTTGAGCACCTCAAGGCCTTCAAGTGGCTGGAAGATTGGTCTGGCTCTTTTGGCCATAGGACTGTGTGCTGCTTCTGCGATCTTCTTTGTAATCCATGACCAGGTGAGTCTCTCAACATGCAAAACACACAGCCTACATAAGAGCCTATAGATGTGGGATGAAATAATGTCTGATAGAATGTTTAATGTTTAATTAAACATGTTTAATTAACAATGTTTATGACAGTAAAAGATTTTATTCACTGAAGCAAAGATTGCCAAGCATAATGTTAAATCTGTTCTTCTTCTTTCTCTCTCTCTCTCTCATCATCACCAAAACAGAAACGAGATACCAGTGAGGGAAGTGAAGGTGAGTTTTGTTTCTCCTCTGTGGTTTCCGGACCTGCTCTATAGAAGCTGCTGTCATGTGTTCTGTAGCCCCTGTGTTTTCTATAGTCTTCCATGTTCCTAAAACATCTTCCTCGTTCTCTTTGACAGATCTGAGCCTCACTCTGAGACAGATCTCACAGAAGCACCAGAATGGGAACCACCAAGTAGCCATTCATTTAGAAGGTGAGTGCTTGAGGGGTGCGGAGAAGGATCTGGAATGTTGTAGAAGGATCTAAAATGTTGGGCTGGTTCAGAGTATCTGTATAGTGTCTGTACTGTCTGCACTGGAATTAAGTCCAAACTGGACAGAAAGTCCAATTAATGAACACCACACCACTATACCAGGCAGTCCAGACTTTACCACTGTAACTTGAGCAGAACTAAACTTGGTGAGATCACAGGATGGTTAGTGAAGATGGGTTACAATGCAACAGCTGCTACTGGGATGTCGCTTATTAAAAACAGACACAAGCTAATTTTTTCTCTCTTCCTCTTGCAGGAGAGGTCACTGAGCAATTCGAAACCTCATTGAAATGGAGCGATAACGTTGGCCAGGCCTTCTCCCATGGGGGGCTGGAACTGAAGAACAACGAGATCATCATCCCCAAGAAGGGCCTGTACTTCGTCTACAGTCAGGTGTCCTTCAACGTCAACTGCCAAGTCAATGAGGAGACAACAGAGTCAGAGGGCGAGACAATCTACCTGCGCCACGCTGTGAACCGCAAGTCGAATGTCTACGAGAAAGAGCGGCCGCTACTGCAGGCGATGCGCTCAAGCTGTAAGCGAGTGGCTTCTGAGGAGCGCTGGTACGGTGCCATCAACCTGGGAGCCGTCTTCAGCCTGGAGCAGGGAGACCAGCTACGCACTGAAACATCACCCTTGGTCAGTGCGGATGAAGACAGTGGCAAGACCTTCTTTGGTGTGTTTGCTCTCTGAGGGCTTCCTGAGTGCGTGTGTGTTTGTGTGTGTGTGTGTGTGTGTGTGTGAGAGAGAGAGAGAGAGAGAGAGCTGGTGTCTGCAGTCTGCTGATGAGCAGAGAAGGACAACACACTGAATTGTGTTATACAAGACACTTGTTTTATGTTAAAACAAACTCTCAATTTTGGAAAACTACATTTAAATGACAGGTCACTCAGTTCACTGTATTTGTGCAGTATTCATATGTTTAGTGTGATATTATGTGGAGCAGATACATGAAGCATGTTGGGGTAAAACTTAAGGTGAAGATGACTGTGGACCACTACATAAGACAGCAACTAATTCTTATGAATGTATTTTTGTGAATGT
This sequence comes from Tenualosa ilisha, assembly GCA_015244755.2. Taxonomy (NCBI): domain Eukaryota; kingdom Metazoa; phylum Chordata; class Actinopteri; order Clupeiformes; family Clupeidae; genus Tenualosa; species Tenualosa ilisha. Next base: position 2,282,582 of record PYXC01001802.1, on the reverse strand, counting down.
TTTTCAGTTATTATTTATTTAAATGTCTTATTTATATTTTGATATTGATGCACATGTTTTCTATTTATATATTTATTGAAAGTTTTTTTTTATTATTTATTTAAAAATGTTTAAAATAATAACTTAATAATAAAGTATGAAATTAAACTTCAGTGCATTTGTTGAATATGTAACACTTGTTAACACACACATACTGCATTATGTAAGGGATACACACACACACACACACAGGACCATATAAATCCCCACATATAATTAGTGTAATCCAAGCCAACTTTCCTGCATGACACTTCTGTCAGGTTAAATTGTTTTCAAATCACCTATTATAATATCAGTGTGGAATGCATGTCGCTATGCTTGACCTGATTATATAGTGTGCATGTGTAAATACTGTAGCTGTTCTTGCTAATTGGAATATCCTGTGTTGGACCCCCATAACAGGGACTCCCCCAACTGCAAGCCGGGAGAGAAGGTAGGTGCAGAAATTTCCCAGAGTGGAAGGGACCCTTACAGACAAGAGTGAAACACAACTCACCCACCCACCCACCCACCCACAGCGCCTATTAATATACAATAGCAGAACTGGGGCAGATTCAAACACATGACCAATAAACTACACACACACACAGACATCCTTAAGTTCTTCCACTTTACAGGTAAAAGCTACCCCCTCATCCCTTCCCAGCCTGCACACACACACACACACACACACACACACACACACGCACACACACACACACACACACATTTGTCCAGCATAGTCTCATTACTAAAGCATCATGTGTGCTGCCTGGTGTGTGTGTCTTGCATGAGCAGCATCATGTGATGGGAGACTCTCTCCTGTGACACCCCCTCCCCCAGCCTCACTTCTGCAGAGAGGCTGGGAGAAGCCCTAGAGTCTTGGGATCTGCCATGAAGAACTTTGTGTAACCGCAGGCTGAGATGCAGAGGACAGCTTCTGCTACTGAGAGCTTCTCTTTCTCTCTCTCTCGCTCTCTCTCTCTCTGACGCCTGCTTACGATGGTTTCCATTCGCTGTACCGTTTCCTTCTGTGCCGTCTGCAATCGGCTAAGAAAGGGGAAGTCCCAGAACCTAGACCTGGGCAGTGAGTGTGATGCTCGGGCTTTTCAGGGCAAGCCCCCCCTCACCCACAACACCCACAGCCTCCCACACAACACACACACACACCACCAAACTTTCATATGAAACAGCGTGGACAGGCTCAATTACAGAAGTGGAAGGAAATACATTCATAGGCTTTAGATTCATATATATATAGATATATAAGTAAGTAAATGAATAAATTAGTAAGAGAGAATTAAATCAGTGCAATTCAGTCATGGTGAATTATCAGTAAAAAACATGTTTATTGATTCACCACATCAGAACAACAGCAACCACATTTCACATTGTCTCTAGATTAAACATCTAAAGCAGTCAATATAAATATCATGTTTTATAATAGCATGTGCGAATACAATTTATACCTCTGTGTTTCAGAATACATTTATCATGTACATACATATCATTTACAATTGTGTACAAATGTTGTCAATGCTGTTTATCATCAGACAGAAACAGAAAGAGGAACGGGAACATGAAGCCAAGTCTGTGAGGTCATGTGGACTGATAGCTGGAGATGCTGTGGATGACTGAAGGCTAGATTAGATCAGCTCTATTAGCGTTCCTCGAGAATGCCGCACACTTGCTTTTCGCTGAAGAAGGCACACTCTCCCAATTGGTGACTATTCCAATGATGCTGCCTAATGGTTTTCCGTGAAGCAAAGTCTGTCTGTGTTTCATTGTAGCTCTCTATGGAGTGGTTTCGTGTGAGTGTGTGTTTGTGTGTGTGTGGGTGTATGTGTGTGTGTGTGTGGTGGGGGTGGAGGTGCTTCAGTTCCCTTCCTCCAGTTTCTCAAGTCCAGCACAGGCTTGTCAGGTTATGACATCATTACAAGAACGTAAAATGAAAGCCAAGTTTTGCTGTAAATTGCTTGCTGTGGGTACTATGCGCTATATTCCTCTATACTCTGTACTGGGCCATCTATGAATCTTTACCTCCTGCTGATAAACATGGATTAGGGGGAAAGTCACAGCAGTTTGAGCCTGAAAGTGTTCACGTGACACAATGGTGCAAAGATTTTGACACGAAACTTTCGAACGGAGACAGGAAAAGCCATGAGAAAGAAGACTGTCAGTGCAACGGAACACTACTGCGCTGCTCCACTTTCTGCAGAGGAGTGTGTGTGTGTGTGTGTGTGTGTGCGTGTGTGTGTGTGTGTGAACGTGAGAGAGAATCGGCTAAAAACACTCATCACACACAGCTCACTCCAAGAACCACAAGGTGAACTGAAGTCACTGAAATACATTAAGATGGATAGGCAGATAAGAAGATAGGAAGATAGGCAGCACTGTGCAAACGCTTTGCAAACTGCAATGGTCATTCTGTTATTTTTAGCATCAGTGTGGCAATAGAAAAGATCTCATTTCATCTTTCCCAAGCCCAGTGAGAAATATGTACCATTAAAAAACTGTCCATCAGTCACTGGAATAAATCAATAATTTGAGGTCATACAGTTTAT